>KV744828.1:12982-157093 GCA_001692735.1 Lepidopterella palustris CBS 459.81 | reverse complement strand
CCCCTTCTCCCTCACAGTAAACCTTTCCATTTTCTCTCCTGTGCCTTCGTTCCCCCTTAGACGGATCAACTGAATTGCAGAGCTTTGTATCTCATCCTCCGCGTGTTTCGAACATCTCATCACCTTATCTCTGGGTCCGGGGCCTTGTATGTTTACGTCCACCCTGTCGATAAAATAGGCCTGCAAAGCAGTTCACCCAGTCGGTCGATTACTTGCAACAAGTCTGCACCCCGCGCACTACAGACCCCTCCACAGACAAGCATCCACAGTCGGAGCACGATTATCCTGCAGTGAAGACAGCAAGGCTCACATTGACGGCAAAGCAAACGACGTCCCCGTAGAGTCTGCCGATCTGGTGGCCGTACACAGAGGCTTCTCGAGTCTCGGACTGCGTGCTCCTGCTTGGAGTTAGTGTGTTCGTCGGGATTTCCCTCTTGGGATGTTGTGTTTTTGAAGGGAAATGGCATGGCCTTATCTGTCTCTGCTTCATGCTGTCTTGGATAATTCAATGGTGTTGTTTGCCTCGTAGCCGAAGAAGGAATGAATGGGTTCTTTTGCGGTGTTCCTGGAAAAGTCCCCAGTCCATGGATGACGAATCGGTTAATCAACCCATTGTGGAGTGTTCATAAAATCGTTGATTTAATATGCTGTCGATGGATGAGCACGTATTCATATTCGTCCAAATGTTATCATTCAATCTGAAGGATAAGAGGAAAGCGTATTATACGATTATACGGGGGCCTTTCTCCTAGGGCCGAAAGGGCGAGAGCGGATGGAGATAGCATGGTTTTCTAGATGCATTATTGAGAGGACGACTGAGAGCGGCAAGGCGGAGAAGGTCGCGGCTAAGTGCGCGGACAGAACCTAAGCCGAATTCTGAGTGCTACATGTAGCACTCGGGATTCAGTCTCGTACCCGCGGACAACAAGCCATCATACGAACGAGAAACCTGAACTGTTCGAAACGCCACTTTACCTTCCCCGTTCCCACATTTCATTACAATTGGACAAACTATGACTGTTGTCCCTTTCCAACTTCCTAGATGGCGTGTAAAGTTTAGTAGTTGCTGTGTGGGATCATCACATATTGTAGTTCATCGGGCACTCATTGTCGAGTTTTCGGCCAGCCATTGAAAGCAACGAATTGTAGTGCTACGCCCCATCTCACCTTCGCTCCTCGTGCCTATCTAAACAAAGAGTAGCATCCGACTCTTCTCAAGTACATACATGACCCAGCATGTCCAGTTCTACCCCCAGTAACATCCACACAATATCTTAGTGGGCTGTTGGGATAGAACATAAATCTTCAGGTGAGTGTCTCCATCACATTAGCCGCGGCCAATTTTTTGGCATACCGATTTTGATTAATGCTAAACCAAAGAATACGATATCGGAAAGTTGACTCATTGCGAGCTTCAATCACAAATGCGTCTGGAGAGCTGTCACTGTCTTTTGATGGCTGAAAAAGATGTGTAAGTGTCTTTGGACTGGGGCTCACGTGGCGGAAATACTTCATTTGTATAGCTAGAGGGGTGCTCCTCCAAGAGAGTCCGAACCACGCCTTTAGTCTTCACATCTTCGCCTTGATCTCCTCGAGTAGTTTACTCAGCTGAGCTTTGTCCGCTGGTTCTGCCGGCCAGCCAATTCCAAGTCCCTCTGTGTCGTTCGGTTTAGGAATCATGTGAAAGTGGACCTGAGGAGCCTTCATCAGCAAAATATTTCCAAGCAGAACGATTCGATCCCCTCCAAGGCATAGGGACTAACATGGTCAACAAGCTGGTGTGCAATTCTTCCATTATTCTGTAGAATATTGTAATCTTCGGCTCCTACTGCTATGGCGATCTTTTTCGCGACGGGTAGAATCTCGTGGAGTTGATCATCAGGAATGTCGTGGAGCTTTGCGCCGTGGTATTTTGGGATGATGAGCTAACGGAACTCAGAGAGTTAGCCAGGCCCGCCTATAAGAGACATAGGCTTTGAATTCACAGAGACATATGCCTACCGAATGGCCTTTGCTCAAGGGTGAAATGTCGAGAAACGCAAAGATCTTCTCGCTCTCGAAAAGCTTCATTGAGGGGATCTCACCTGGAAATTGACTATTAGCGAAAGCGGAAGGGTCGTTTAAGGAGTGCTTGCCCTTAATGATCTTGCAAAAAATACACGCAGCCATGTTGAGGGAATGTGGTAACAGTTTGACGTTTGGCGTGTTGCGATTTATGTCAGGCGTAAGGTGATTAGATGCGGGGTACCTAGGTGGTCCGGTCCGGTAATATTCAGTAATGAATCTATGTATCTGTATTAAATCAAGTATCCAGTTCAAGGCCTGTCTCCCTAGGTAGAAGACTGTGATGCACTGCTCATCCAGCTGCTAGAGGTAAATGTTGGCAATATCGTAGGTACCTAAAGGTTGCAGTGCTATTGGCGTAATAGAAAGCGAACCTTTAGATAATCATCAGCGTCAAAGGTCGTATATGTGATCCTTTATTTCGAGTCTGATGGATTTCTGTGAGAATGAGACGGGGATTTCTGGGTGTGAGACACGTTTACCATTTGAGGGTCAGTTACACTTTATATTGCAGTCTCGGAGAAGCTATGCAAAGCAAATTTAACTTGACGTTAAGAGCTTATCGTTTGTTGTTACCCAAGGGAAGACTGGAGAACTTCAGCGTAGTACGTGAAGACTAGATACGAAAGAACGTATTTACGGTGTTTCTTGATCGGATTTTCACAACGTAACCAGTACGAACGTTTAGGGTTGCTGAATTAGAGTTTCTGGCCAAATACATACACAGACCCCAGATGGGCGCCGTCCAATATCCTTTCCATCTATACATAGCAGAATGGGAGACGGGGATGCAAAAAATGGAAGGGAAAAAAAATGTAGACGTGGTCGACACAGACAAGATTCGAACTTGCGCGGCCGAAGCCATTAGATAGCATGAATGAAATTCAAGTCTAACTCATTAACCACTCTGACACTGTGCCATTATTTTTAATGATGGGAAATATTTTATTATATATTATATTCTCTCATAAGTTTAATAAGTCAATGATCTCTGCGCGGTCTACCATGATCGCTAGGATAAGAACAGAGGATTCCTGGGCAGAGCAGCAGGGCGTTCAAGCGTCACGGAATACCACCATTGCCATTGTACTACAGTGTGGCTTTTCTATTTATAGCCCACAATTCCCCGTTCTCGTGGCGGACTACCTTTCCCTCCTTTGCAAGTTTCTCTAGAATCTGCAATACACCCCTCTCGGCTGGCGCATGCAGATTTTCAGGGTAATCTTTATATATAATCTTCACGATCACCATGGACTTCCAGCCTTGCTTGTGTTCTTCGTCCTCACTACTTAACACTGCTAATACCTGCTCCTCCCGTTGCCTTCGATGTTGGATATACTCCAAAACTTTCCCCTTACCGTCTTCAATGACTGGGCCGTGCCCAGGATAAGCGCGGCCAGAAAATTGACCGGACATGCGATCGAGACTCTGCATATAAGTCGCAAGATCCTCGAATACAGCAGTGCCCTGTCCAAGAATGTTGTCACCCGTAAACATGGCATCCTCTTCCTCCAATATAAGAGCCATATGATCTGTCGTGTGTCCTGGACAATGGAAAGCCCGCAGTGTAGCGCCCGCGGTTTTAAATGTTTGGCCATCGGCAATGTTCAGAATTCCCTCTGTTGGCTCATTCTTGTATACCCTAATATCCGAAGACAATTCGAGGAGGTCCTTCACTCCTCCCACATGGTCGGGATGCCAATGTGTAAGGATAGCTCGATCAATGGTCACATTCACTGAAGCGAGAGTCGATTTGAGGGACTGGATCCAGGCCGGTTTCCCCTCTCCGGTATCGATGAGGAGCCGATTAGGACCTTGACCAACCAGGTATGTATTCGTGCCTTCAGTAATTAGCCAGGTTCGATCGAAGAAATGGACCCTATACCTTGCAGCGTGAACTACAACTGTAAGCATTAAAACTTCTGTGAATGTTCGCATGTCTTACCTTCCCTGGATTTCCTCCCAAAATTCGGATCACACGGCTGCTGAGCCTTTCAACCTCTGGTAGAGGAATCAAAGAAGCCGCCATGGTAGAAAGACGTTTGCGGTGCGGTATGCGATGGCACATCCGCCATGCATCCGTCATGTTTCTGCTTCGGGGCCCGAGACTCACGGAGTTTAGAACTTCGCTTGATGATAGCGCCGATTAGATACGAAACGAAAGTTTTGTTACATTTAATACCTTCCCGAGTTCACCAACCTTGCACACTCCCCAACCTCAGGACCCCGAGAGATTGGGCAACATGGCGTCAACAGGCGCAGATGATGACGATACACCGTGAGTGTACTATAATGATAAAAGTGGCGAAGCTAACAAAATGGAAAAGCCAACTCTCAGCCGACGCTCTTAATGCGTTGAAGGAATTTTATGGAGAGCGAGACATTATGCAGAAACAGTTCGAGGACTTGAAGGCACAGGCTGAAAACGACTTTGATGGGAAGACACAGCTTTCTATGGAAGCCTTTACGGAAGATTGGAATGCCAGCCAGTTCTGGGTAGGCCGGTCAGAGTAAATGATTGAATCCCTCACCTAACATTAACCCAGTACAACGACGAGACAGCTATCGCATTGGGTGAACAGCTATTAGAAGGAGCAACGGATGAAACCTGCATCGCGGTCGTATCAGCACCATCCGTCTTTATTCAAGTGAAAAACCTTATTGTAAGTAGGATCAATGAGTCTGAAAGTGAAGATTACTTCAATTTTCTCTGAGGCCTCCATTTCAATATTTCAGATTTGGTTGATGGGGAACAATGGATGTTGCATTCTAATGGACTAGGCAGGCATCTGGCAGATATGAGTGTCGTCCTCAAGTAACCCTGCTTGAGTACGATGAGCGGTTCTCTGTGTTCAAGGAATTTGTGTTTTATGACTTCCAACATCCGATAAGGCTCCCTGGTAAGTGTATTAAACATATGCTTCTCAGGTTTTAACGACTAATGACAAGACCAGCTGAGATGAAAGGCAAATTTGATCGAATCATCTGCGATCCACCATTTCTGAGTCCAGACTGCCAAACAAAAGGTGAAAACTCTCGGCGTGCAAAATGCTATGAAAAGAAGACGGTATTCTAACAAGACTTTGCCAGCTGCTCTTACGGTGCGTTGGTTGGCTAAAGCATGGATTCCTCCGGACTCTTCCGCTGGAGCCGATTCTTTGCATCTCATCGTATGCACGGGAGAGCGGATGGAGAATCTGATCGAGAAGCTCTACTCCAAGGCCGGAATCCATACTACGACTTTCGAACCTAAGCATGCCAAAGGCCTGAGCAACGAATTCATGTGCTACTCTAATTTCGAATGTTCAGCATGGACTTGGGCAACCAAATCCTGAAACATTTTTGATGCGCGGGAGAACAGATTCAGGCTCGAATCTCGGTGACTGTGGCGGGTCCTAGCGGTCTCTCGTGGTGAACCTCTCCGCCGGCTATCCCTAACTCACGTCCAGGGGATTCACCTCTCCGAGACTACGGATGTCTGCCATTGATCCCCAGTGGTAATGGGGCCTTATGTGAAAGTAGGGATGCAAAACGTGAATGCGATTGGTTGGGTTGACGTTCCTCGTGGTGAAATTGCTTCACCTCAAGCTGTTCACCTTGAGTTGAAATTGTACTGCCAAAGCTCTAGAGCGCCGCACCAACACATCTACGACCGTTCGACAACCTCACCGACGGCAACTTCCCGCTCAAGTCTTCGCTCATTGTCGCCATCACAGCCTTGTATTTTATTATTTACCTGCGTTTCCACTAGAGCCAGTCCTAGCTCTACAACTTCACTTGAAAGGGAACTGCTCGCCCTCCGTGCCTCATCCTCACCCGCACCGACCTATCCATACCAATGCCAAGACTCTCATTGAACATGGCCGACAACATCAACTTGGGAGGGCGCAGCTTTCCCACATCCCGAAAGAGACCGCGAATTTGGACACACTTCAAAGCATCTCCGTCAAGGCAGCAACAGTCGAATCGCTGTGTATAACAAAACGGCATATCGAGTGGAAGTCGAGGTGGGCTGGTAAACGTCAGAACCCAACCTCTCGAAACTCGAATAAATCCAAGCGATTCTATTTGATTGTCCATGATGAAGACTATCCCCTGACAGTCGAGATGGTGCCAACGATCCGAATTCCTCGGAAGAGTGAAATATTCATCAAACACCGCCAGACCGTTATGGCCTTCTATGAACAGTTGATAACGAAATTGCTTGGGACGATAGATCCCGCGAAAGCAATGTTCTACCTTGCAGGCTGCAAGTCCAACAAGTCCATCAAAATGCTACGATTCCTTGCCACTAATCGGTCCGAGCCCATTCTGGGCAAATGAAGCATGAATAACGACCCAGATCATCCACAAACGCATCTGAGCAAGGAGGAGATCGAGCAGCGCAAAACTAATAAGGAGAAAAGGCGGCGTCGGGCGCCGAAGGGCCCAGACGTATCGGAGGCGTTCCCATGAAAATTCCGATGCTCGGAAGAGTAAAGTAATCATCGAACACCGCCAGGCCATCATCGCTTTCTATGAGCAGATGATTACAATGTTTGGGATGACGGGTCCCAAGAGGGTGATAGAGCATCTCACAAAATGCAAGTTGCATAAGTCTGATAAATGCCGGTCTTCGCGCCGACAAATCGTACGGAGCCGATCTTAGGGGTGTACGATATTCTGAGCAACGGTGACGACCATCCGTTCAGGTTGGCGCCAGAGGAGGCTAAGTAGCGAAAAGCCTGCAAGAAGCAAACGGTGGTGTCAGGCGCCAGAGGCCAGGCATATTAAAAACGGTCCCACGATAGGGCGGACGCCCGAAAGAGGCCTAGACTGACCAGGAAATTGCAGGAGGGACTACCACAGCGAAGGGAAGGAAGAGAGCTGCGTATGAGCGTCCTCTGAGCCTTATTCAAAGCAGCGATCGGGCTGGTCGGCTGTCCTCTCCAGCGCTGACAGCACGCCAAAGAAGGTTGCAAGCACGGCCAGCAACTCCGGATTTCTCGAACAAAACGAGGCCGCCGCTGGCGATAACTTCAGCCGGGAGAACAAATTGATCATTCCCATCACCGAAGTCTTAAATCTCCACAATATGACCATCCATAAAAATGACATTGTGGCAATGTTGCCAAAGGGCCCAATCGCCAGCTATCCATATACCTACTTAGAGAAGATCCTTAATTAGCGGGAGCATTGTCAGGGCAAGATAGGGTCTTCCGCTTCTTCCTTGGCTTCGTAAGTTAACTCATGATTGGAAATGTTTAGTTACTAAATAAGGCGGTTAAATCCCACGACAATGTCGCAAACCTCGATACTACCTATGGCTCCCCGCAGGGGGGCGAGATACGCTGCACCCCTTATGGACCAAAAGCAAGCCTTCTGGCTTGATGCGTCCAGATTCTCTAAAACCGCGGTGCTAGAGATTTCGATGTTATGCGAGCGGGGTGGACTTGATTGTGATATTGGAGAGCAACGTGTGGAAGCCTTGCGTAGGAAGCGTCTACCGTCCACCTCGTAACCTTGTATATTATTGATCGAGAAGTAGGGAAGGGCTAGAGCGTCCGTAAATGTGTACGGTAAACTTGCAGGTGACACTTGGAAAGGGAATTGTCACCTTAGATATTAACATTTTAGAATCTACTCTTTTTCGTACTATGCGTTTTATTATAGGCCATACATAGCCTTATCATAGGAGCATAATTATCTAGAGGCTCGAAATAGGCTGGAGTACTTCTAAAGGCATAGGGCGCTTATTATTTGGTATCCAAGCAGGGGCGGCTCATTTCGAGGTCATATATCTATACCACAAATCCAGGCAGTGATTAAAGCCCGCCAGATGTGATATTGCAACTTGACAGCAATGTGACCAGCTTTAACAAAGCAGCTGGTTTCCCATGCTCGAGATGCTAGACCTCCTTCGCGATGCCTTAGACTTGTACGTCGTGGGGAACAGTGAGATATGGATGGAGTATTTTCGGAGCATCTATGTTGTGGCTTGCATATCCACCTGGCAAAACAGGATGATGGAGCCCAATGCATAAGAGAGGAAAAGCCAATGACTCTCTTTTAAGTATATGAAAACATCAGGTTCGCACTAAACGCCTACGTCCCGAACCGCCCTGCTGTGGATATGGTCCCTATGTGGGCCTCCGGCACTGGCCGTACGGAGAGAAGAGTGCGCTCCGCTGACATTGCGGATATTCCTCTCTGAGTACTAGATGTTAGGTATAGTTTGGAGGGGGGGACACGAAGAGCTCGATAAGGAAAGGATGAATGGCGAGACAGCTACTATGCTTGGTTACAGATCTACAAATAGTCGTTAGTAGCCTTGGAGCGATAGCGGTCATGGCGTTCAGTCGGAAGCAACTGTTGTAGAAATATGGAGAGGAAATGGGTATAAACACCTAGATAAGGCCAACTTATGTATGGAGGACCTCCCCGCCCTTTCAGGCGCATAGTAAACGACAACCGCCCAAAAACGCCCTGAAATGGCTCTATAAGTAGGATATCTTTCCGGTGTCCTGTCTTGATCGGATTCCGCCAGCAGAGTAACCGGTACCTATATATGTATGTGGCTCTGGACTGAAGAAGAACAATGGTTACGAACCCTAGGTAACGAATCGCAGAGGGAAGGCGAAACCCAGAGGGAAAGAAAGGTGGGATGTTTTGAGAGGGGAGATCTAGGCTGATTCTTGCTGTAAATGTTAGGGTGGGACGTAAGGGGTGGAGCCTTGGTTAGACGTGAATAAATGGCAAATGTGTGAGAGTTCTAGAAGGAATTCAGTAGATCAGGGGCTAGGTAAGGTGTAGAATTTAAAGGTCTAATAACGAGGAGTATTTAAAGTACCCTGAAAAAAAAAAATCAAACCCAACAGATATAATATTGCAACTTGACATTCTTTTCATTGTCGCAATCCAGGCATAATGTCTAATATACATTGTTAGATGGGCCAGACTAATCGAGGTACTCCACATTGTATTGGGCATATGACGAATTACAAGCTCCCATTTCGGCCCGAAGTTGTCCAGTAGGCTTGGCCCATCGGAAAGGCCTCTATACAACGTGTAGTTTTTAAATGGGTCACGCTTACCGATGCATATCACATTTGAAAAGGACAAAAAATGAGAAATCTGTTTCCATGTATGATATACAAACTCAATAATAGAGATTAAAGTGAACTCACCATCATACGCCAGACCTCCGTACAGACGCAATATCCAAAACCCTCATCAATCGAACTCACATACGCCATGTTACAGTCCTAAACTAGCAAGGAATATGAGCTCCCGCGATGCAATAAAAAACGCCATTGAAGATGCCCTCTTCCTTTCCCTTTCCTGCTCCAAAAGACGCTCAATAAGAGACTGTACAATGATGATAACCTCAGCATTTCATGCCCTTCGCCCATTCCTCGCCACAAATCTCGAGGACCTACGCGGTTTTCAATTAACGTAAGTAGGGGAGAGCGCTGGCCACCACAAGCTCACACTTCCAAGCTCTCCGACATATAGAACAGCAAATAAGCATTCGCATCCAGCACCTCTGCCTCGCTCACAAGTACGACCTTGCTGTCATCGAACATGAACCAATCACGGCCTTCTCTTGAATAGCTCACGTAATGTCCCGAGTCTATTTTTCCTTTATGAACGACGACGGAGGAGAGCTCGTAAATCAGTGAATTCGCGGGCGAGTTGATGTTTTGGTTTGTGTTTGGGAGATTGGAGGAAGATTTGGCGTTTGGGTGGCGCGTTTTGCAGCGTGTAGTGTAAGGATAGAGGTCAAGTTGGAGGGGAAATCTGATTTTGGTTTCGAGTTTTGAGGACGATGATTTAGAGTGCTCGAAGCGCTGAGGAAGAAGTTAGTCCGGAACAAGTGGTGAAGGTGAAGAGGCCTGGATAAACCGCCTTATGAAATGCATACCTTCAGATGAATAGGTAGCACTGGTGGTAGCCTCTTGATACTTAGCTGCTTTGTCGCGTTTTGCTGCGTCCCATCACAATTGTGACATGTGTACTCCGCAGCTGCCAACTTTTCTCGACTTGTGAACCGCTCTAAACAATCCCGCAAGTCTATCGCAGCGTCTTTCGACGTCTCTGCATCTAGTTTTCGCTTCTTTGCCTGACTTCGAAGGTCAAGGCTCAGATCCATGACTGGGTCAAGTGCTGTTGTTACGTTGCGGCACTTGTCACAGGTGACGGTGCTTTGGAGCTTTCCGTAGAAGGTTTTATGGATTACGCAGTTGCAGTCGGAGGAGTTCGAGTCTGAAGTGGAGCCGCCGTTTTCGGCATGGAGGGCATTGAGGATAAACTGCATGTATTCGTGCGCATCTTGTTGCTGATAGCCTGCAAGTGCCTGTTGAGCGTCAGCAGGGCTCGGCCGAAATAAGGTTAGAGAAGAGTTTGAAAAGAGAGACGTACCTGTGCCGCCATCCAGCTGCCTAGTAGCATGCTGACAGCTCCAAACCCTTCTGTCTTCTCCACGGAGTGAAATTCGATGAAGATCTCGTCCATTGCGCAGCTCACGCAAGCCTCCTTTTCACAATCCGCCGGTTTGTGTCCCTCGGCTAGATAAAAATTTCGGATGAAAGGATTGTGTATTAGTGTCTGTAGTATGACACTCATGAAGCACGTTTGTCCCATATTATACAAGCCTCGTAGGCCTATTGCTCGGCAAGGGACGAATGTGGAGTTTTGGGCGATAAGTTTTTGGTCTTCTGCATTATTTATCTCGTCGTGTTTCCGCTTTTTGCCTGTAACCACGAGTGTCAGGTGAAACTTGGAAACAATGATATAGTGGGCGTTCATAACGCTACTGACCTTTCTGGAGCCTGATGTTTTCTAGTGTAGGATCGTACACATAGTCGTTGCAGCCCCGACAGTATAAATAGCCTTCTCGTGACTCTACAGCTAATCTCACAGTTAACTCGTCATCTCAGCAACTCAAATATCATAGCCATACAAAAGGCATGTCCCTTTGCATCAAAATGCCGATCCCGAATCTCCTCGGTCATTACATTTGGACATTGTAGGCAGAGGTATAGTGGACGAAGTGAGACAACGGACCGGCCGTCGCCATTAACGGTAGATCTATGTGTCTGTACTATTATGCTGGGCTTCTCGTGTATCGTATGTAGGAGTTGAGTGTAGTTCGTCGTTGCCATTTTCTTCACCTTTTCGAAGAGTTCACGGATGTGCTCTGCAGGAGACCGTCAGCGCTCAAAATTGACTCTCAGGGCCCAGAGTACTTACCACAGCCAAAGGAAACATGGGGTACGACACTGGGACCGCCCATGTTTGTCTTGGGGTTTTTAGTGACTTTGGGCGAGGCCAGGGCAGTGGCGGTTTTGGGGGTAACGGTGATGGTGTCCATGGCGGATTGGGGAGGGAGAAGCTAGAGGCAGACTACATGGCTCAATAGTTGCGAATAATAGCAAAGAATGAAAGGATGTTTGGAGTGTCAGAGAACTTTCGCCTCTGACACGTCCCGAATAGTGAATAGGATGGTGAATTATTCAAGCTCCCCGATGGATCTGCATACGCCAAGGCTAACAATAGAATCATTGGTAGATACCGATGTTATGCCGCTATTGGACAAGGCTGCTGATCTCCCGCCCTCCGGTCAAGGGGCTCCGTGTGGCTTACGGGCTTTCTCTTCCGCTCCACCTCCGAGACGTCTGCCGTCTTTTCTCCGTGTCCCAGTGTCAGAAGAGTCTTCCAATGGTGCTTTTCTTAGAGCCCAGAATAACGCTATCTAAATTTCAGAGTTGTGACAGATTGATGTTATTTGCCTGTTGCCGTGGCTCATGCCAAGTCTTCGATTATCGGCAGCATAATCATTCTTTACAGTGATGTTCACTATTAACCATGAACGATAGATACCTTCTGGTGCTCATCGGTTCGGAAACATAAAACAATTTATCACTCTCAAAGCTCCCATAAGACTGTCCATACCATATCTCCTCTCCTTCATGAAAGGTGTTGTACTTTTTCTAGGCTTCCCATCGCAGCTGGAGACACTCACGTGCAAACACTATGGCTCTTTGAGCGGCTTACTCCTTCCTCAGATCGGACATAAGAATGGCACGGGTTTATGAATCTCCATCTAGGAGCATACCTTGCGGGTCGGGGAAAGAGCGGTACATCCAAGTATCTCTTTTGTATGCCTGAAATATGAATAGACGTTTAGACGTTGATGCTAACCATCTCTACTTAGGTACCTGCCGAATAACACGCGCCAAAATCTTTAGAAATTCTCTAACCTACTTCACCCATACTAAAAGAACCCTTAAGATCGTTACAGTATGCTGTTAAATTTACTTTTAAAGAATGTACTGTTTTGTACCATTTTCTTCTCGCCTCTGCGAGCATACACCAGAATTACACTACACTCAAGCCAACTCTCATGGACTCCTCTACTCAGAACTGTTCAGCCCTCTCATACTTCATCGGACTTCCTCCCAGCTCCACCGGCGGCATAATGGACCCGACAGCTAAGTCTGTAGAACCGGGAGTCCATTCGCTAGTACCATACACCCCTCCACTTTTCGCCGGCCCGTTTGCTGTGCTGCTGTTTACGTTCCGCTTCTGTGTCTTTTTCCAAAATAAGAGACCAGCCACCAGACTTGTCCCGAAAGAACCGTGCTCGACTCGGAAAGATGTGGCATTTTGATTCGATGGCCGTCTAATTGATGGCCGGGGAATGCTTGGTTGGTCATGTAGTTACAGCTATCGCCCCAAGATTCGAAGCTCCATCCTTCTCACCTCCGGCGGAGCTTATGCTTGACATAACCACGTAGGCTTCCCCAGTGACGCTTTGTCCATGGAGAATAGATTGGGCTCCTGTGGCGGAGCTCGAGATGATGTAGTTGGGGTTTGTGTCCATAATGAGGTATTGCGCGTGTAAGGTCAAGGAGAGCGAGAGAAGGAATGGAAATAGGGTAAGTATGATTATAGTAAGTCTTAGATTATCAATATTTAACTCTGGAACATAACTGTAGAAGTCTACTGTAATAGAGAGGTCTGCCAAAGAACCAATCCTTTAAGGCTAGGTTTTCATTCGCTTAACTACCAGGCAGTGGTTTTGAGCTTAAAGAAAACTCGACCAAACCATGAGTATTTATGCGTGCCAAGCGACCTGAACCCATTTCTAAGTCTTCGAGGTACTGGCTCTTGACCGGTTATGGAGCCTTATGCAGAAGGCCTAACCGGTCAGCACGTCTGGGTACCAACCATTAACTCACTAGAAGACAGGAGGCTTGGCCACCACCATTTGGCGAATCCAGGCCGCGTCGTTCATATAGCACCTTACCATGGCTAACTTATATGCGCAGCTTTACCATCCAATGCTACTTGGGAAGTGGAGTCTCCAGGTCAGCAAATCTATCGATGGAAATGGGCCCTTTATGGGACTGTAAAGGTAGAGAGTCCAGCAAGAGAATGGAGACGGAGAGTTTTCTCCAAAAATCAAATCATTACGAAGTATGGTTCGCCCCTTGGGTCGAGACGGCCTTCAAGAAATCAGCTTTGTATCTCAAAGTACTGTACTTAGCGATTATGTACTAATTGTCCTCATCAAATTTTATTTATGCTAAGAGTTGTTAGATCAATCTAAGGATGCCCGTTTTTAGACTTGGCCGCTAACTTGGTGCGTAGAATTCTTACCAGGAAAGAGTCGTACTCAAACATCACGACAGCAAAGCTATACACGCCGAGCAAATGACCAGTCCTCTCTCCACTTTGACCTTCTCCATCATTGGTTGCGGGTTCACGGCTTCGCTTTCATCACACCTAACCCGGTGTCACCAAACGGCAGAACCAGCAGCCACACATGCAAAGTGTGTAGAAAGTTGCTTAGACTGCCACTCCTGGGTAACCTTGGTTTGGTTCAATGGCGTCTCCACTCTCCAAACGCCCATCACAGAGTTGCGCTAGTTGACTCTTCTCGCTCAGTGCGCCGAAAGCTCGTTTTCAGGATTTGGGAGATGGAGGAGAAAGTCAAGAAAGGAGCTTATATACTTAGGAGTTCCCAACTCTTGAATACCGTCACATGATTCAACAGATCTTCTCGAGCTTCATGCGTGGGAGGCTTGCACGGCGCCAGCCAGCCACAAGATCAGCGTTGCGGACTTAACTAAACCGCCGTCGGTGAGGAGTCCCTATACTTAAAGGACACCGTCCTTCCATTTCTTCTTACCATCGTGTTGGGAGTGAGTACAGGTTTACTATCAAAAAAAGGGGAAAGCAGCTGAATGTGATGTCGGCCACCTTTTCGCGCTCCGTGCAAGGGGATACGGGATAATACATTCGTCTGCAGGGCGTATGTACGGAGCAGGCTACATCTCGACGTGGCAAAACGTGGTTCGAGGGGAGAGTGGGAGGCTCCGGAAGCTGTGCTGAGTTTCCATTGGTTGGGCAGAGGCAAGGAAATATCATCATGATGTTGATCATTAGGGGATTGAGAGAGTGTTTTGTATCAATCGTAATAGATGATGCTCTTCATCATTAGCATTGCTTTGCGGCGCTTGGAGTTGACACCTAATCCGTCCCCCATTGCTGTATGCTCTATTGCGCAACGCCTCGTGGCCAAGGACTCATCGGTTCGGAACCCGGGCGTCTAAGTACAGATTGACTGTCCCGCATACACTTGCAGGCAGTCGCTAGTCTTGTTGCCGTCATCGCTGAGCTTGATGCGGCTCACGAAAGCGTAGGAGAGCAAATAATGTGGTAGAAGGGTTTATATCAAGGGTAACAACAGCCGCACGTGTCCCAAGCGGCGGTGAGATTCAGGCTTCAACAAGTGCCTGGCTCCGCACCCATTTTCTAGACCATTCCATGCCTCATTCAAAACCCCCTTAACACACTGGAGCCATTCAATGGGTGTCAGAAGCAAGGTCTTCAACCTCAACCGCGGACCCAAAAAACCTGCTTCAAGAACTACAGTATCCTAGATTTTAACACGCAGCCTGGAGGCGAATTCGTGAAGTCCTAACCATGGGACGCAGAGAGCAGTCTTGCACTGTACTTGCTTCAAATATTTTGTTATTGTTTATTTGATACGTTGTATAAACCCCTACCAATATCTACGCGCCGCTTTGGCCGCAAGCAGTCCAAGAGCAACTCGATTCCGACACCGAATTCGACTTGAATAGAAGTATTTAACAATGAGAGAAGACAAACCCAACCCAAGCCAAAGCTGACTCCTCCTCTTAATATCTAGAATCCCAAGGGTTTCAATTAAAAAAACATGCCGCGCGCAATTTAAAAGTTTTCCTTGCCCCACACGAAGTTGAAGCCGGGCTCCGAGTACATGTTACACTTGATGTGGAGGGTGCTACCGAGCGGCTTGGGGCCGCAGAAGAAGACGCCGGCTTCGGCGGGTGAGTGGATCTTGCGGATGGATTTGAAGATCATGTCCCAGTTGGGGCGGCCGAAGTTTGTGGGGGCGCGTAGGCCGGTGATGGCGTCTTGTTCTGCGTTGGCATCATTGATCATGATGTTGGTTGCGTCGTCTGCCTTTATTTTGGCGGTGAGGTACTGTGGATTTGGTTAGTTTGCGTTCGCTGAGCTCATGGGTTGAGGTGGTCCTTACAGTGTGAATCTCAATGTGGTCCTCCAGATCCTGAGCCTCGATGGCCAACAGAAGAGATCTGAACCATTCAAAAGACCCGAAGTCTCTGCAGATCCAAAAGAAGTAGACTTTTCGCAGACGAGTCTTGCCTTGAGGGTAGTTCATCCGGTACCAGATACTCTTGAGGATGGAAGCAAAAGGAGTCACGCCGATACCAGCACCCACGAGCACGGCGATCTCGAACTTGAAGACGTCTTCCGAGGCACTACCAAAAGGTCCATCGATGTAGACTCGGGGTAAAACCTTTCGCAAACTTTCGACGCCTTCCTCGTCTGGAGATCCTTTGATCATGCCCTTCTCTCCTTTCGAATCACCCTTCCTCTCAAAATCACACCCGAGGGCTTTGGCGAATGCCTTCGTGAAGTTTCCTACGCAGCGGATATGAACTGAGATGTAGTCCTCTTCGGGAGCACTGGTGAGAGTGAAAGGATGGTACTGCCAGACGGAGACCTCGGGGCAGCACAAGAAAATATACTGGGACCAATTAGCAAGATAGATATAAATAAGTGATGTGGACTTCAGGCTTACCTGGCCGGCCCTGGTCGTAGTTCTCTCCTTCTTGATTTGCACCTCAACGACATTGCTTGGGTGTTGGATGACTTTTGATACAAAAGTCTTGTGTCTTCCTCGAACTTCACGCGCAATCCTCTCGGCCAGGTAGAGGAAAGCACCATACATCCAGTACTCCCAGAAGACGCCAATTCCGGCACAGAAGGGAGCGAAGTCAGGCTTAATCATGCAGAAAGCCCCATGAATGGACCAAAAGACAAAGAAGACAACGAAAAGATGGTGGGTGTACCAAAACCGTTCAAAGTTTGCCCTTCTTGGCTTCTCAAGGGCTGTGAAAACAATGGCCATCAGGGCAAACAGCATAATGTACCCAGTCCATCCCGGGCCAGTGAAGAAGTTTGCGAGGATGAAGCCCTTGAAACCGAGGCCATTGACGGCACTGAACTTGGCGAGGTTGTTCCAATGCGCAATGGTGTGAACCCAGGAAAAGAAAACGACGGACCATGCGGTAAGCTTGTGGAAAGTAATGTTCTTGTCGAACTGTATGATGCCATTGAGTGGTGTTCGCCGGAGGATAGAGATCAAATTTCGGCAGACAGGGAACATGATGAGCGCAATATCGACATGCAGCACTAAAGCTGCAGAACGTGCAATAGGGAATGTGAGTCCAAATATGGACCGAGCTCCAACAGATCGTTCCTGTGAGAAGTTGATAAATGAAAGATCATGAATAAAAATCGTGCCTGAACCACTTACAGTCAGACCGTAATTCATCATGCCAAAAATGAACACCATTAGATGGAGTAAGATAAATACACCGACAAATCTGAAGATACTGATTAGTATGTTCGCTGATAATAAGCACGCCGAAATAACATACAATCTTCGGTATCCTTCATTTACCATCCTGAAGGTTGGGTTAGTCGTGATCATCTCGAAATTATTGTCGTCTTACCATCTGTCAATCTTTTCTCGGAGGTACAGTTCTCTTGGAGCCTCATCCGTCATCTCTCCAGACATCAGCATTCGAGTGAGAGGCGGCCATCTCGACCTCTCTTTGCCGGAAAGACTGCTGGCTGCCGACATGATTGAGGAGGGAAATGTGCGATGCGGAGAGTGAGTAGAGGCTTGAAGTTAGGATAATTTTGTATTAAAGTCGCCGAGGTTCAGAACCTGCTGAAATTGGCAAAGTAGAGGAGCTCAAGGGGTTCAATGAATGTCAAAATATCTGATATAGAATCAGCCACCAGCTCAAGCTGCAATGTTTTCCTCCTCTCCAGATAATACTTACTAACAATTGTGCCTGCACTGAAGAAGAGAAAGATGTGCAGGAAAAATAATCTATGTGCAGCCGGCTAAAGAATGCCTGGCAGTAAAACGGGAGGCTCACCACAGGGAAACAACGAACTATAAGCAAATATGCACGAGGAGCAGGACGGAGGGGTGAAGGCAGGATATCAGGTACATGCTAGAGGACGCGTGGAACAGGTAGCAAAAGTTAGCACAGTAGCAGAGTGGTTCCAGAGATCACACCACCGCCTCACGGGTCAAGCACGAAAAGCTGTAACAGGAGGAGATAGACGGGCTATGAAGGCGTATCGCACCGCAGTGTGATTCTTTGTTATGGACGGGTTTATGGACGAATAGGGGCGATTGCATGGCTGAGAGAAGCATAGCCTAGGAGACATTCTGGGTTGTGAAACGTAGGCGGCTTTGGACTTTTTTGTTTCCTTATAGGATAGGTGGTAGTTTTCCGGTTGTGGTTGATGACGGACGTTTTGCTGGTGTCTCATGGCTTGTCGCGAAACCGCCATGCAGCGGAGGCGAGTTTCATCCTTCCCTGCCTCCCGTCGTCAGCATCGCTCCTCCAATCATCGAAAACTGTCCGATCCACTTTTCTCGAACATCACAGACATATCCCCAGGCTTAAGATAGGCTTGAACTGCCTGTTCGTAGCCTTCTTTCTGACCTTTTTGATCGAAATATCAGATTATGGCCTCATTCGACCTGTTTGTCCGAGGTTCCCTACGCGACATTACTTGCTGCAAACTCATTAAAGCAATCATAAACGGATCATCTCTCGGGCCATCTGACTAATTGGAAGGACTGCCTGAATCGTGGGCTGCCGCGGCACGGATGGATTCGTGGACACATTGGCAAATGGGTATCGCAATCTTGTCTGCGGCGGAGGGCCATTTCACGTTGGCGGCAGACGTATTCAATTGAAGAGCAGGAAGATACGGCCACGTCATTGCCATCCCTGGAGGTAGTAAATTGCAAGATGCCTTCGTTGCGGAGGTAAGCCCACTCTATAGCTGGATGATTTCTGACAAAGACTACTCAACATCGACCCTGGCGGCTTCTCCACGCCGGAGAATACAATCCTTGCCATGCCACATGAGCGACATTACCCCTCGTTTAGACGTACATTCAGACGTCGAAAGTATGTATCAAAGGTATCATGGAGGTCTGTATAAACCTCTGGAGTTGTGCTCAACCACGTTCCGATAAACTCCTCATGTCCTCTTACAAGACTGAAGCCTCCGTCCGCAGAGATGGTTTGGCCAGAGATCCATCTTGACTGCTCTTCAACAAGCCATCCAACAACCAACGCAATGTCCTACACAGTGCCTACCCTATGCTCCACGGGGGTCATCTTTTTCTGCATCTCCACTAGATCTTTAGGAATATTCTCTAGCAAGTCAGACTCTATAGGTCCTGGCTCCACTACATTGACTGTATGACCGTATGACCGTATGACCGTGTGACCGGATGCCCTAAGCTCCGCAGCCAACCCCCTTGTTATGTCCTCGAGCGCTGCTTTGGACGCGAAATAGACTGAAAGCTGCGCGAATCCACAGCGAGAACCAACAGAAGAAACATTGATGACCCCTTCCAGGAGCCTGCAGATGTGGAACGACTGCTTTGGTCATCAGGTAAACACCACGGACATTGACATGGAAGACTAAAGCTAAATACTCTGGCGTAGTTTCGAGGATAGGCTCGACAAGCTCTCTCCGGTATTATCGATGGAACCACAAAATGCTGACATGGTTGCCGAAACAATCTTTTCTGGGGTCTCAATCTGTCGAAGATCGGCTTGAACCTTGATTGCTCCGACCCCATTGCCAATAGAATCAATTTTCGAGATTAACTCCTAGGATGGTGTCTCGCTCACATCTGATGTGCACGTTATATTAACCTGGAGCTTGTCAGTTGGTCCTTGAACGTGGTTCTCATGTTGATCATGCTCACGCTTCCATGCTTCTCACTGGTTGATAAACAAGTGCACCACTAAACCGCCCTCCACAGCAGCCCTAATTAACATGATAATTCCAGCTTGGCTAAGATAGAGAATATTTGTGCCTACTTTTGAATATGACAATAGGAGATGTAGAAATGATATTAGAAAATTATAAAGGTATCGCATACAGTGGGTAAGCCTTCCGGTGCCCATCTCCAGTAACCAGAAGTAAGCGCTGCATCCCTTTTGTCTTTCCGCATAATCCTCCTCCACACCGTGGAGTTCTCGACTGTCCACAATGGACTCTCAATCTGCCAATCAGAATCTATCTTTATATGGAAAGATCGCCACAGTGACTGGGGCTTCTCGAGGGATCGGAGCAGGTATCGCTTTTGAGCTTGCCAAACGTGGTGCAATTCAACAAAACTCGACAGATATCGGCATGAAGCAGGGATCAAGGTCTCTCACTCCCATTATCAGTTGCAACGCTGGAGTTTCTGATAGAATAGTTAGTAGTCGGATATCCTTTTCATTGTCAAAGCCGGCGTTCGGATCTTAGGTAATAATAGGGTCCGCCGCTGGATTAACGTTGGCGAGAGATCCGAGGGCGTTCACACCGCTGCAGAACCCCAAAAATCCAATTGAATGCACCCCATGCTTGAACACCCTCCGAGCCTCCGTACATTCAGCAAACCCCGCCCTTTAGATTTAAGAAGGAGAGAACTTGCTGATTTTTTCAAGCTGATCTGTTAACAGGATAGATTGTGTCACCGACTTCAACTGTTTTTACGCTCAACTCCACCGTTTGATTCTCGCATTCCATTCGCCACACGCTTCGAAACTTAAACATGGGTGGGGTCCAGATACCAAAGACTGAGAGGAGGCCTTCGAGAGAATCACTCACGCAGGAGAGGGGAACGAAGCGGATCAGTCAGTTCAACACTGTCCAGTTTAGCACTGTTTATGCCCTGATTACATTTTGTATTTCAAAACCCCTCCTTGTCGTCCCTATCGCAAGTCGAAGACTCATAAGTAAAAAATGATGCAAGCTAATGCCCTCACCAACCCACCAGGAACTCAATCACTACCACCACCCGACCTTCCAAAGCTCGTGGCCGAACAGCATGTTCCCATCGCTACCAATGATAAAGACACTCAACGACTGATTGTGGTCCTTTGCAATGCTACACTAGAGACTTATAAGGCGTCGCACGGCGGGCGGGGTCCTGGTGCAGGAAAAGACGATAAATACAATCTTCTTAACAGCGACGACCACATTGGTGTCATGAGGAAGATGGGTCGAGACATCAGTGAGGCGCGACCGGACATAACACACCAGGTACTTTGGATGAAAATTATGATTTTGTGCAGTTGCTAATATGACTCTCTCCAGTGTCTTCTTACCCTTCTTGACTCTCCCATCAACAAGGCTGGCAAACTCCAAATTTACATTCAAACGGCCAAGAATGTGCTCATAGAAGTCAGCCCGACTGTGCGAATACCGCGAACTTTTAAGCGATTTGCTGGATTGATGGTCCAGCTTCTGCATCGTCACCAGATCCGCTCCACTACATCGCAAGAGAAACTCATCCACGTCATTAAGAACCCTATAACCGACCACCTCCCCCCGAATTGCCGAAAGGTCACACTCAGTTTCGACGCCGAAGTGGTACGAGTTTCAGACTACGTCAAGAGCCTGAACAACAACGAGAGCATTTGCGTATTTATTGGTGCCATGGCCAAGGGCAATGACGACTTCGCGGACCATTTGAAGGACGACTCGATCAGTATCAGCAATTTTAACCTCAGCGCGAGCGTGGCTTGCAGCAAATTCTGTCATGCTGCAGAGGACGTATGGGGTATCATCTAGGCCGACGACATGTGCCCTATCCTCTCACGACACGCCCTGCCTCCCGGCGCGGACCACGCTAACGTAGCCTGACACCCGTTAGGCAGTTGGAAAAAAAGGACATGAATGCTGGAAGGATCCCATAGTGCGGGGCCCATTCGGCTTGCGATTATAACATCAATAGCTGGTGTGTCTTTGCATCGTTTTTGAGCGAACTGTCGACGGTCTCTGTTTTTGCAACCAAAACACCAGGCTTCAACATCCTCAAAAATGCCATTCTTTGCGGAGCAATCAACTTGCTCTGCAGTCTACTGTATTTCTATTCTTCTTGTTCATCTTCTCGGCGCTGGATTCATGTCGCCTCATTTGTCGAGGTGTTCCAATCATGTCAAGGAAAACTGCCTGACCAAAGGGTATGCTTTTGCATATCATAATCTGCCGGCCTCTTATGCGTCGGTCAAAAATCTTTTAGTTAGCCTATGTAGTCACGACTCCGCCGGACTTGCCGGACGCATGACCAACGTCTAATGCCAGCCACGAACTCTAGTCAAAGTTTTGAGTCGGAAAAGATTTTGGATTGCTCTCAAGGTGACATGTGACGCGCAGGAGAATGAATGGCGTGTTGAGGCTTGTGCTTTTGCTTGTCGTCGAATGGTGGGTGGCAGATGCACCGAAATGGCATGCTGCATCAAAAGAATTTACGGCGGCAACAGAGGTACTTCTGCAATGTATTCCGCTGGAAGGCGACCGAGTGAGAGTATTGCGGCTTTTCTGTGAGGCGAAAGAGACATGCTGCTAGGACCCACCTGGGGAGGACTATCGCAACGGGCCGGAAGATGGGATCCAATGCGCTTCTCCATATTCCTCGTTAATCGTTAGTTGCAGGAGGATAGACATGTGGCATCACCACACGCGACGTTAGCAACGGATTCCTTGAACGCCAACAAGATCCGCAGGGCGAGCTGGGAATGGTGGTTCAGACACGGTATGGGTTGCCCTACTTCAAATTTAGTTCTCCGCTTAGTCCTCCGTGGTAGGAAGACCTCGAAGACCTCGAAGACCTCTTATACCTCTTAAACGGTACATCTCGCCAGCGGTAAGCTTCCTCACAATCGCTACCTATTTATCTCCGCCTCTTCCAAATTCTTTTTGCGAGTCTCGTTATCTGCAAACTTTTCCTTTTCTTCATCAAACACCACCTGCTTGTTAGTTATCTTCATCTTCATACCCTCGTTCTCACCGCCATATTGCTATTCCCCGAGCGTAATGCCAGTCTCACACATAGGCCTCACCGTCTCTCATCTACCTACTTCTTGTTCATTCTTTCTTTCTGCTCTTCAACCGCTTGGTTACCGCTTCATTGGCCAACAAGGCAATCAAATTGGCCTTGGTATCAATGATGCCGACTTCTTTCTTTGTCAAGAGACACCTGGGTAAGAACCGCCCACATCACGAGTTGTTCGTGTCAATTGACTGTTCAATAGTATTAAAGCTGGTGCTGCGCACATAGCATTCTCTGCCCCCAGTCGGACCGCCGTGAGGGACTTCTACGCTTCAGCACTCAACGCAGGAGGACGCCCTCACGGATCCCCCGCCACCCGTAATGATGAGACTGGATACTTCAACGCAGCTGTGCTAGACTTTGACGGAAACAGTATTGAAGTTGTATACCGAGACGGGCCCGATGCCGATGATGCCGGCACTGTCATCGAGCACAGCAGAGTACTAACCTGGAGGAAGAGCGTCGTCGACAGCGTCCATGACGACAGGAGCATCGTTAGTGCCAGCTCCACGCGCAATTCGGCGAAAAAAGCCCTCGTCCCTGCATCCGTAGCACCGTCGGCCAAAGCACAATCGGTCATCTCAAAGGCAGCGAGCATGGCCAGGAGTTCCTCAGCCCCCGTCTCAGTCCCCCAAATTTCATCCTCCACCTCGACCGGCGACGACACGGCCAAAAAGATCATCGGCACACTCCTAGGCGCTGCCGCCGGAGCGGCAGTTGCCTACGCCATGTGCAAGAGCGAAGAAGACAGCCGTCACGCCGAGGCCGAATTCAATGCATTCCAGCAATCCCGGTCGGCCCCCGCAATGCAAAGCAAAGCCGCAGAGCCCAAACTCTCCATCCAAGACCCCCAACCGATCTATGAATCCCCACCGCGCAGCATCCACCGCAACATCAGCGACACAGACTCTTTCTACAGCACACCTCAACGGCGCGCGTATACTCAACGTGCCATCGAAGCCGCGCCGGCTATGAGCTACCACGCACCAACCTACACTTCCGTCCCGCCGACACAAGCACCGGAAACACATGCGATTGATTACATCGCCGCCTCGGCCGCGCCACCGCGCAGCCACTTCTCCACACACCGCTCTGTCTCCAGTCCTAGCGCTATCCAACGGGCAGACGCTAGGAGCAGTGCTGGACACAGCACGCTTATATCCTCGTTCCACGCCTCGGAGGCCCCGCGTGCTCTCCTCGACACCTCTGACCGCCGCAGCAGCGCGGGCAGCTCGCATTCGCGCCGCTCGACGAAGTCTAAAGCCAAGTCCTCCTATACTCACGTCTCAAAGCACAGCAGTAATAGGAAACCCACTAGCCGCGCACCATCGCCTCCTCCTACGGGATCCAAAACCGCGTCAATCGTCGGCAGCATACTCGGCCGCGAGGTGACAAAAACGCCGGAGCCTGCAGGTCTATCGACGGAGTCGGATACCGATCGCGATACAGTTGCGCCGAGCGATAGCATTTCCAACGCCGGCTCTTCCCGGCGAAGTCATCGCTCGCATCGCTCGAGCAGTGGGAAGAGTAGTCATAGTAAACACTCCTCCTCCTCCTCCACCTCCTCCAAGCATTCCCATTCTAAGAAATCTTATCATTCCCACTCCAGTCGTCAGGGCGACGATGACGCGATAGTGGAGATTGTGCGTCCGACGACCGTCTCTGAGCCTAGTGATACAAGCACCGTGAAGCCGTACCGGCGGAAAGATTCGGGTGTTGGAGGTATGGGGATGGGGACAAGGACGACGGTTAGTTTGCCTGTGAGGGGCATTACGCCGAGTATGATTGAGGGGGGCAGTGTGGCGGGGAAGGGGAGGAGGAGGAGTGTGGTTAGTTATGCTATGGGCCAGTGAGGACTGAGGAGGGAGTGGAGCTGAAGTTGAGATGGCTGATTTTGGTTTGGGGAATTTCCAGTGAACAATGACAAAATTGGATTTTTACCCCCGTTTCCTGGGTATATGAGTTCTGGAGTTTGGGCATACACTGGCGCATTCTTTTTACCTCTATCTTTTTCTCTTTCTCCCTCATCTTCCGGCATTAGAGAATATCATCGCATATATCAAGTGATTGTATCCTTGTAATAAAGATTGCCATATCGATTTATATCATCAGCAAAACTTAAGAACATATATTTACTCTTGAAAAAAGAAGAGATCACGTCATTCAAGAAGGAAACATCATCAGAATACGCCATAATCCCTCCTATTGAACTCCCAGAGCGGTCCTCATAGCTCCAACAAAGCAAAAGAAACCTTAAAAGATGAAACGCCGATCGTGCATTCATTTCTCGGTCTCACAGCTCAATTAACCCTCCGATATCGATCCCTCAGCTCATCCACTTCCCGCTGCAGCTTTTCCATATCATCCAGAATATCAGCCGTGTTTGTCTTCGCCAATGGCGCGCTTTCCCGCTCCTCCCTAGGCGTCTCCAGCATTGTCTCATTATCTTGCGAAGAGGATCCACCACCCGCACCTACGTACTCATACAGGAGAGAGCTCTCGCTGGCAGCGCTAGTGCGGCGATTATCCGCATCAAGACTCCATCTTTTGAACTCGCCGCTCGTGCGCTGACTTTCTGTTGGTAACGTGTTGGCAGCCGGAAGTGGGCGCTGGGAATCTAGACTTGCTCTGCCGGATCCGCGGCGCGGAGGGGGTGGCGGCGGTGGGGACATGCTAGCGCCTGTTTCGGGGGAGGATCGGAGGTTGCGGTTTGAGTTTATGGAGGATGTCCGTGCGAGGCCTGAGGAGGGCGAGGGAGGCGGAGACGAGACTGTGGAGCGGCGCGAGGCTGGTGCGGGTGGTGATGTTACTGTTGAGCGGCGAGATGATGATGTTGATGGAAGATCTGTGGTGGATGGATTTGCGCTTGCGGTGGAGATGCCGGTTCCGTGGCGGCGAGCTGGGGGTGGTGGAGGCGGAGCTTTGTGTGTCTGTGTCTGTGGGTGTGATGTTGGTTCTGAGAGGCTGGGACTGGGCGTTTCTGAGATTTGAGACGAGATTGTTAATGAGGAATTGCTACGTGAGCGGTTCTGTGTTGAGGAGCGAAGGGTGCTGTGCCGCCTGGCGAGGGGCGGCGCAGGCGGCGTTCGCTTTTGTGAGGATGAAGGGTCTGATGGCCCTAGAGGGGACTTTATCGTGTTTAGTTGCTGTGTGGGTCCCTGCTCGACCCTTAGTTGTGGTTCCGTCTGAGGATGCGAAGTTTCTGGAGGTGGTGGGAGTGGTTTGTTCAGATCGGAGTTCGTTCTAGTCAAGCCTAGTCTGGGAGACGAAGTCTGCTGCGGAGTCGGAGCAGCAAAGGATGGCGAGAATTCGGAGAAAGATACGGTCTGAGGTGTCCTAGATGCAACTAATTTCCCATGTCGATGTTTTGGAGGAGGCGGCTTCTTCTTTTCAACCTTCCCCGACCGGCCATCGGCCATTAAGCTGGCTCCCTCATCGTCGTCTGAGCCAGCCATCTCATACGATGTCCGAGGAGATTCGTTGTGTGTCTCTTGTATAGGCTCGAAGATGGATTGGCGTGATATTGACGACGTATCTGTACTGCTACTACTCTCAACAATAGCTCCAGTAATAGGATTATGCAATAATGGCTGTGTTGACGGCGTCCCGGAACCTGACGGATTCACACTTCCAGTCATCAGCAGCCTTTTGAAAGCATCCACATCTAGCGAAGCTCTTGTTAATCCTGAATCCGTTCTCTCCGCAGGTGGCCGGTCGTATAGAGACTGTCGATGTAATGGAGCTGCCTTTGCAGAAGGTTCCAAAGTTGCAAGTGTCCTTTGGAAAGGATTTAATGGAACAGCCGTAGTCGGGGGTGCATAGGTCGTCTCTCGTATACTCGAGTTCATCCTTGTATTTTTCATAAGCCCCTCATCATCTTGTCCGTCTCCATCTCTATCCCCTCGTGTATCTTTGCTGAAAGGATCGTTGGCATATTCCTCGTCCGAGCTTGATGACGACACAGGAGAAGCAGGAGGGGGCGACCCTATATGGCCGCCTCGACTCAAACGCTGAAGTATTGCATAGTCAACCTCAGGATTTGACTGTTGCGGAGGAGAAGACGTAGGAGACGTTATGCGGACGTGTTTCTTTGTCTTGGCTGGCGCCGGGGAAGTGTTCTCTGCAATAGTATTATTTATGATTCTCTAGTGTATAAAAGCATCCCTGAGGCATTCTATACCAGTGTTTATGTGCGGCAGAGAGCCATAAGCTCTACGAGTCGAGTCGTCGACAGCGGTGAATGCGGAATTAGTTGGGTTGATAGCAGGCTGTTTCTGTTGAAGGGATATGCGGAAGGGGTTCCCGGACATAGTGAGGTTTACAAACAATGCATTTTTCTATGTACATGAAGAGATGTGGTGGGCGCAACGTACGAGGGTGGGCTTAGAGGTCACTGATGGGCGTTGGAAAGATCGTCGCCCGAGGTGCTTGGGAGGCAGATCTGAGCGCCAACAAACCATCCCCCACCAGCGAGCGTCTTGACCGCCTTGGAGAGGATTCGCCGAGACCCCCACACCAGTTTTTAGAGACACCAAAAATGCTTCATATAATGGCAGTTGTTATTTTCTCACACTCTCTATTTGGGAATTATTCCCTGCATGTTTACTTTGCGCAGCAGGCGACCAAAAAGGGTATTCAAGCTTCTCCACAGAGCTCCGACACGCGACGATACCACAGCTCCAGCAGCTTCCATCCATCGAATTATATCAATCGGTGTAAACATGCCATCCGGCCTGCCTTCCGAACCACCTCCGCGCCAATTGGCCGCCGCTCTCTGTTGGCTGACTGAAGGCAACCATCTCCTTTGGGATTGTCATACCATATAGAAAGTCGGACGTCGCGGAATCCAACAACGCCGTTGCAATGCCGTTTTGCCGATGCGATTTAGACGTCCATATTCGTGATATGCCCAGAAGTGCACCTTCTGCCGTTTTGCTGGCCGAAATTGAAGAACTCCTCGACCCAGCAGGGGGAAGCACATTCCCATTAGACGCGTCATCCCTCTCCAGAACCGAGTAAGCTTCCAGAATCCTCTCTGCCAGACAAGCTCCTATGCATTTCTGGCCTCGGATATACAGATACATCTTGAATCGATCGCATTGAGAATGTCTCAGCTTTCCATTTTTAGTTGAGACATGTTTCCCCTTGTCGGTGGCCTTGGTCGATGGCTCGGCAACCCCAATTTGGCCCCACAGCTCATCGTCCTCAATCGTTACCGCCGAAATCTCTGTGTTGATAACATCCAGTACTTGTGTTGCCTTGTTTCGAAATGCCAATGTGTCCTTCCTTGCTATGACAGATATAAAACCCTCATCCCCTCCATCCCAAACTTTGTTTTTCTTGATATTCTCCGCAAAAGGCCTGGGCAGATCTATACCACCAACATTCATGGCATGGAACTTTCTGTGTAGTGCCGCGTCCTCCACATTGCATGGGATATAATCCATTCCACAGACTCTGCATGACTTTCGAGTGTCCCCTCCCAGATCAATTTGCATCTGCACAAGTCGCTTTTTCTTCAGTGGTTGAGGCGGAGGTGCTGGCTGAACATTGTGGTCTCTCTCTGCAAAAGGCTTCACCGTTGAAGCTGTCGCTTTGGCCGGTCTCTTCAGAAACGAGAAAATTGGTCGTCGCGGTTGAGGATGGGGTGATGGCTGCGACAATGGAGAAGACGGTGGGGTTGAAGTATTGGAAACTTCCTCTGAGAAGATTGCTACCGATTCCTTCGATCTGGGCAACGCAATTACAGACACTTTGGGGTTTCTGGGAGAGCCAGATTTCGGTAACTCATAAGTTGTGGTTGATTGTATATCTGAATTGACGCGCCTTCGTTTTGGTGCTGGCTCTTCATTGTGGACGGAATGGATTCTTTGTCGCGAATAGGTCTTTATAGCCTTTCTACCAGCGCGTCAGCATGGAACATGTATGCGACCATGTTAACGTACTTTTTAAACCTCAAAGACATCTCAAGGCGTGGAGTCGTGGACTGCAAATAATGAACGTTAGAGAAACGCGTATAGACCTTTGTACAGGGAACCCGCATCGCGTCGATGCCAAGCCACAGATCTTGTCACAACACCGAGGTACATATCTTATCGAAGCCACAACACCATAATTTGTGTTCACTATTGTATCTACAGAAACTCGGTCAAATATGCATGGCCAAAACTTTGCTAACTGTGAATGGAAAGTACTTGAACACGTATGCATGTCCAGGTCGGGCATTCTGGAAAGGACGCGCCTCGGCCCTGCAAAGCCTTCACGAATTCAGAAGATGATCATATGCATAGGTTTTTCCTGACAACCTGACAACATGTGAGATTTTTCGACCTTTGAGTCAACTTTGAACAGATCTCCAGTTCTCACATTCGATTGGTTCGCCATTCAAGGAAACAGGGCAGCCATCTCCATGACTCACTGACATTTTCTACTCATAAAGCAAACAGCCTGCACCCTCTCCTCCCTCCACAGTCTACCCTCCCATCTCAATCCCCAATATAGAAAGGGCAGACTCACTTCTCCAGCAAAGTCGTGGATTCAGCATCTATGGATTCAATAGCCACCGATACATCAGCTACAAACTCATCACATCTCCCAGCCCCAATCCTCACCCTCCCAAATGTCCTTGTCCGGCCGTACCACCCCCAAGACGCCGCCTCCATTGCCACCTCCGCCAACAACCCCCTCGTCGCCCGCTACATGACCAACGCCTTTCCGTCCCCCTACACCCTCTCCTCCGCCGCCCGCTGGATAACCATCGCCCTTACCCCACCAATCTCCCACTTCGCCCTCACCCTCCCCACCTCCCCCACCACCGTCATCGGTGGCATCGGCCTCAAACCCGGCTTCGACGTCCACGCCCACAGTGCCGAGCTAGGCTACTGGCTCGCGGAGCCCTATTGGAACCGCGGTATCATCAGCGCAGCTGTGGAAGCGTTTGTAGCGTGGACGATGCTAGAGAGGCTGGATGTGCGGCGCGTGTGGGCGGGGGTTTGTGGTGGGAATGAGGCGAGTGAGCGGGTTTTGGGGAAGTGTGGGTTTAGGCGCGAGGGCGTGATGAGGGAGCATGTTGTTAAGGGGGGAGAAGTGATGGATTTAAGCATTTGGGGTTTGACGAGGGGGGATTGGGAGGAGCGGGAGTGGGAACGCAGGAAGATGGAGCCGGAGAGTCTAAGTGGGGAGGTAAATATCACTTAAATCCGGCCCCTGCGATTAGGGATGGGAGATGTGGGACGAAATTACGCCTCATCATAGGCGCTCATAGAGGGAGGTTGAAAACAGTATCCGACCCTCAGTGATAATCGGGCTTTGGATCTGCCTCTAAATGCCTTGCGGTTCCCATACGCAACGTTCAATTGGCTTGTGAAAAATTAGGCTTTCTTGGCTTCATGTCTTTGGATCGGTGTTAAAAACGGGGAATGTCCAGAGACCTTGCTGGCGTGAGCCCGATCGAGTATTATTTTCAACCATACTATATACGCTGGTTGTGTTTGAATGTATATACAACACTCCTATACGCAGCTAAATCCTTCCTACGGGCGAAGACCAGGAGATACCTTCTCCAACAACCCCAATCTCTTCATCGTGTTGACATGCGCAAGCCCAATCCCATCTGCCTCGTAAAGATGAGACTGGGACTTCCTTATCACCTCTCCTCTCCAATCCCAAAACAACTTATCGAGCTTCTCTGCAACATCCTGCCCTTCAACTCTAGCAATGAGGTCGCGCAGCCAGCAAAATCTCCGCGTACTGACAAATCTATTCTCCAGCAGCGGTCTGATAATCGCAGTTTGGACTAGAGCTTTGGTCATCAGCACGCCGATAGGCTGCTGGTATCGGTGGAGGTATTTATAGAGGTAGTAGACATGGCGATGACATTGCCGGGCGCTCAAAGTCCTGTCGAGTGAGAATTGATATGCGATCCGGTGAACGAGCTCGACGCGTACTTGGTAGAGACGGTCGATAGTGAGGCCTTGGAAGGGAGTGGGTAGATGTTTCTTGCGATTCGCACTGATGACGATGCGATTCATTCGTTCTCGGCATTTGAGGCCATCCAAGATGTGTCTAACCGGGAATTCTGGATCGAACCGTAAATCCATGACGGAGATTTGCTTGCATATTTGGAAGGCGAAGCTGGTGTCGGTATCCATTAACTGAAGGACAAATTTATACAGCGGTTTCGGATCCAAGGTGACTGCTTTTCGTGCCTCGAGTTTCTTGAGGAAGCGAAGCAGGCCTCGCTGCCCTCCGTCGACATGGCATCGGTATACTAACTGGATTATTTGATCGGCGGCCATGGCGTTGGGGAATTCCCACTCTTGCAACTTAACTATGAGTTCCAGAAGCATTCCATGAAAGCCTATGTTCTCGTGTTCGGATAACAGTGATCGATAATCATCCACGAAGGAGGAAAATTTTGGGTTATAGACTAGGCCCTGATAAGCGCCTTGGACGGCCTTTGGTATCCAGTATTTGAGCAGTATCTCAATGGCTGTCTTAGGCTCTAGTTGCTCAAGGTGCATGGCTATGTCGGCGGGCTGGAGGCCTTTTTTAGCGAGTATCCTGTACACCGTTCCAGACAGGTTGTGGCTGTTGGCCACGTCAGGCCTCGCGACGGAGAAAAGGCGCACAAGCTCGAGCCAGGCAGGAAAGTTCTCATCGACGCTCTCGTGTCTGTATCGATTTAAGAAGGCTATGGTGATGATTTTGAACAGCGGTCGGAGTCGAGCTCGGGGTAAACTGTTCAATATCAAGACTAGCCGATCACCCTTTTTATGTTCAGACCTGCAGAACCGAACAATGAGACCCATGAAATGCTCCACCATGGGCTCTGGCCTCGGCTTCATCCATGACAAGGCCGCAGGTCCGTAGGAAATCGCAAAAGCTTTCGTAACCCGTTCGAATATGGTGCAATCGAACAACTCCCTAGAAATACCAATGGCGGTTGGAGTCGACTCCCATAGGCCTCTATACGTTTCACTACGCTCCTCGTCGCTGAAAGCCAGACGGTTTGCCGCAGTAATCTCGTATATCAGGTCGAGAACTTCTGACTGCGTCAGATTCCCTTTCTCGTTCATTGACCGAATCCGTTTGAACACTTCTCTGTACCGCGAAGTCGCCTTGGCAATCGATTGCTGCCCAAACTCAAGTGGAATAGCATTGATAAGCCCAACCATCCTACTGGCGTTTCCGGTCCCAGGCAGGCTCAAGCAGGAATCGGATAAGAAATGAAGGAGTCGAGAGAATGAGCTTTGAACGTCCAGAAGATGTTCAAATGCACGTTGGCTGAATTCTACCGCGTCGTCTCCAGCGGGGCAATATTGTACGAATAAATCTCTCAGCGAGGAGTGAGGAGTACGGTTGGAGACGGACTTTTGGAAGGCGGAAATACGCGCTTGAAAATCACCTAAAAGTGGTGCAACTTCAGGTGCTGGCATAACCGCATCTTCAGCCGCATCTATTACATCCACCGTGAGTTGTGTTTGAGTTGCTGTATTTTCCCCACTGGCATTGTTGGGTAATAGAGGTGTGAGACTGGATGGAGGGTTGGAAGCTGAGCTGGGGAACAGTCGATCGAGTATAGATGGCAAGTGCGTCGCTGCTGCTTGGGGTGCTGATGATGTATTAGTGAGAACCTTTATTGGACTGAAACCGAGACTGGCAAGGACATACAAGGATTCAATGGCCCTTTGAGCTTTAAATTCGAAGGTGGCTCATATCTCCAGGAAGGCGGCCGGCTCGTTCCCAGTCCAAGTAAAGCTCCAAAGCTGAGATCCACTCCTCCACCACCTCCAGATGTTGCGAGGCACGCAATACGACGCTTCGATGCCCTCCTTCTGGCCTCCATTGGTCCTGGGACGTTGCTGCCATACCGTCGTTGGCTCGAGGATGATGTGCGGAGAAAGTGGTGAAAAGCATCGGCGAGGATATCATCCGTGATCCATACATAGTCCGCAGAGGGAGAAGCTATTCGGCCAGCTGCTCTATGGCAGGCAATTGCGGGCGTTGGCATGAAGCAGAGCCACGAGCGTCCAATATACACAGGGCACTTTTGCTGTCGTGAGAAGCTGTAGCTTCAATTGAGCAGAATATTTCATGACGGCGCTTAGTCATGCGTGTTTCGAAACACGAATTTGGGACGCCCGCGGATACTCATCGATGCCCATAATCTGCCCGGTATCATGTGGCTTGTGAGAGGCCAGGACGATGGAAATAAAGGTATCAAAGCACACGACATGATGATAAGACTCTGGATCATGGGTTAGGCACTCGCAAACATCATTGTTGAGAGCATGCAGAATGTCTTCGTCTTCTCACTTGTTCGTGCGTAACATCCGTAAGCAGGCTCGTAATTGTCAACAGTTTCCCGAGACAGATGACGAACATATGAGAGGAACCCAATGCTTTTCTCTACTTCCGGCTTCGCGTCTGCCTTTTCTCCCTGTCTTTCCGGCGTGGACGGGAAAACAGAGAGCAAAAGACGAAACAAGCTGGACATTGACCAATGGGGTTCGGGATATCCCAGCGAGGCTGATAGCCTGCCAGGAACATGGACCGGAAAGGAAGCCCGTTGTTGTTAGTCTCCATCAGGATCAATAGTGTCGAACCACTCTTCTTGATCCAATACCTGACGCGTTCCTGGGGAGAAGACTGCAGGAAAATAGCATTCATCGTAGAAACATCTGTGTAGAAGGAATGGCGAGGTATTAATAGCATTGATAGCGAAGACTCTGATGCAAATTGGCGCACAGTAAATTTCAATACACGAGAGCACACACTGCCTTGTCCATGCCCAAGGCCGTCGTGGCTTGTATCTGCTCGCGACGAGGGCTCGACGGGGGTATGCCGGGTGGGTAAGGCGCTGACGGACCTGAAGGCCAAGGTGACATCTGCCGTGCACGGCCCTGTGCTCATTTCGTCTGCTCCCTTCCATCTCCTCCTTTCACAGGCTTGCACTCCACCCTTCTAAGCCTGTACTGTCACCCGTTGCCCGCCTCTGCATCGTTCGTACGAGTAACTTCGTCGACATCCACACTCGTTGCTGCTGTTTCTGCATCATTTATCAATACACTCGCTGAACTTGGACGTGCCGAATACTGCATTCTTTCCTCGAAACTCTTCAGGAGAAAGGGGTCAATCAAACACGAAACACCGCATTCCAGGGCCCGACCGCCTCGCCCAGCCAACAATTCTTACGCTTCGTGTTTCGAAATCACCAACTACGGGCTCGTTGAGCGAGACCCTCAGCTGAACAGCTGGTCATTGTTGTTCACATTGCCTACTCTAAAGATCGTCTTTACCTCTTCACAACATCATTCCGATCGCCTGTCCCGTCGCCCTACCTAACCGCCGTATCTGTGTTGTCGCGTGGAACAAAGAACCTCGGATCAGAGTCCTGTCACAGAGCCAGTATCGACATACGACGATAATTCATGCATTCAGATCATTTTGTTTAGGCCCAAGGTACCTAGACTCGCAACCTAAAGCCTCACAAAGGACTCTTCACTCACTGCTTTCAGGATTGCTCCACTCTAATCTAGACGACTGTCCGCTTTCGACTCCTACACCCGTCCCTTGCTTCGATCCTCTCCATCTCGAAATCTCTGATACACAACACAACTCCATCGACCATGGTGTCAACATCAATCATGTCTGCCTTTTTGGCAGCCTCTATATTATCGATGGCTTCTAGTCAATCGATACCCACGCCAACCTACACCGGGGCCCTGAATGCTATGACAGATGAGGGATGTTATAACACTGGAGAACCACTGGAAGACCACGGGTCCTACACATTTCAGACGGCCGGCAATTGTCAACCAATATGCGTCGGTCTGCAAAAGCCTGTCATGGCTCTGGTTAATGGCAGCAACTGCTGGTGTGGTGACCTCCTACCACCCAAAGCTGCCAAGGTGGATAGCTCAAATTGCGACACACCTTGCAACGGTTACAATCTAGCAAATTGTAAGTCAAACATCACACGGTTTGTACTCCTCCAGACACTAACATTAAATTTTAGGCGGCGGAAACAATTTCTGGGCAGTGTCCCTCACAGGTCTGAACCATAACTCAATTGCGAACTACGATCCAAGTGCAGCATCATCATCAGCTGCTGCCGCCGCTTCAAAGACATCTGTGCCCGCAGCGGTAGTGACCGTTGGAGGTTCGACCGTTGTCATCACGGCCACCGGATCAGCTGGAACCAAGGGAACCAATGCCTCTTCAAGTTCCCCCAACAAAGCCGGTATCGCCGCAGGCGTCGTTGTCGGTGTAGTTGCACTGGTAGGAATTATTGGAGGAGTGTTCTTATTCCTACGACAGAAACATAGACGCGAGGTGGAGGAGGAGTACAGGCGACAAGCTGCTGTCAACTCCTTCGTTACAGGAGGCAAGCTCCACACCAGCAGCTCTTCGATGAACGACTCTCGACTTGACCCAGAGGTCATGATGAGGCGACAGAGTGATGGCAGCATTGCAGACAACCAGGATTACTCAAGGAGGATATTGAAAGTGAGCGATGCGTCCAAATACTATCATCCAAATCTCCATCTAACAGCTCTCAGGTTACCAATCCAGACGGACATTAGCGCGGCGACTTGACGATAACGACTTCTTTGTGTCTTTTGCCATTGCCAAATTCATTCCGCGTCCACACCCCATCTGAGTACTGTCGAAGATATCCTCATCATCCGAAACGAATGTTCTCCTCCCTATCGACCTCCCGTCTCTTGTATTATGTCTTAGGCATCGGGTTCACTTGGTGTCTCCCGGTGCAATTATGCCTGACGAGAGTATGGAACGCATCTAGATGTTCGCACACTCTTTCTTATATTCCACTTCCTTCCCAATGGAAGTGACCATTTTGGAAGAGTATCCAGCGGGCTCAAAGATGGTTATTTTGATTACTTTCTATTCATGATTGGCCCTCTAGTGTGCGTTCCGTCTCATCTTGTGTTATATAGTTATTTGGGCGGCGCAAAATAAGGAGTTTCTTGGTATTACAGGGGTTATATGTGGGCGCGCGGATAGCAAAGGCTTGCTGTTTTTTTTTGTCACTCTCTTTGCGTGCGTGTGTTGCAGACACTCTCATTCTTTTAGACTGGTATTGGTAGTGCTGTGGTGGACTCGTGTGCGCCTCTGATCCGAACCCGCTATCTCTCGACCTCGAAATAGCTTGGACTCCTTTTGCCCAACTACATCTGTCGTGCCCCTCTCAACGTCGTCCTCCCGAACTCCCTTGACAGCCATGTCTGCGCGTGCGGATTGGTGCAAAAGCGGGTATCGTCTTTCATTTGTCTAAATAGCCTTTATAGTCAGAATAGCAAACTGACCTACTACTCATGTGTCAAATTTCAGTATGTGAAGACTGCGTGACATGTCCATAGAGAGGTTGCGCTATACCTAGGATTCTGACGCGTCCCGAAATTCTTAGAGAGGGTGGCTAATCGTCACCATCCTTCCCTCCTTGTGTGTTTTTAGGAGATTTTCATCATCACTACTGTATATTAATTGCTTTTCATCTTTACGACGAAACAGACAGGCAGAGCCATAATCGACCCCACGTTTCAGCCCTCCATCTCTCGACAAAACACCACGGCGCGATACAACGCGGACTCCGGACTCTAACAACATATTACACATGGCGCGAGCCCACTTCCCTTAAACGACGGCTTGGCAAGCAGAATGTGACACCCCCGGTACTCTTTTATGCTCGCAGTAAGTGCCCAGCCTCCAGGTGTTGTTTCACGTTTCAGGTTCCGTGATCTTCAAGCGGCCAGGAACGGAACGTGCGGATCCACATGGGTATGTTGTGGCCCTGCTTTTAATTTATATGAGGGAGTGTGGCACAGGTGGATTTTTGCAGATTTGATTGACAAGAACTGATATTGGACTGAGTATTAATATGTTTATATTGGAAGTCGTATCGGAGGCGGAGGCACCGGAGATGGGCTAGGGTGATAGATGGTAGGGGTTGGGGTTTGCTTGTATCTAGTGGGTTGAATAGTTAAAGATTGAAATGACGGCATAGTAGGATGAGGAGATATCTCAATTTTACGAGAATTGAACTGCTGTAACAGTGCGAAACGCAGAGTCTGCTTCTAAACTATTGCGAATACTACTGTCGAGTATTGCCGCTCAACGCTCTCTCGGCCGTGCTCAGAACCCGCGCAACTGAGCATGTCACATACCGGATGAATTCTAACCTCTAAACCAAACTCCTGCTCCTCCTCGCAAACTTGATCCTCTTCCCGAATTTCCTTCCCACGCATTCCACATTCCACATCAACCTCCACAGCTCCAACTGTTTTCCCTACAACTCCAACTCCTCCGCAACGAGCTCAATCGCCTTCACAAGCCCCTCCACAGTTTCTCTCCTAGTTCCCCCACTAATCACAACCCTAAAAAAACTCCCCATCGCCCCCGGCGAAAAATCCATCATCCAGCCCTTCAACACCAACTTCCTCACAATCTCCTCCGTGACTCTCGTAGTCTCGTCTACATCCTCACCCAGCTTCCCCCCTCTGGCCCAGAAGAAACAGACCTGGAAACAAGGTGGCGGGTACGGGGATACGAGGATGAAGTTTGGATTCGAGAGGATAAGGGTGCAGAGGTGAGCTGCGGTAGCGTGGGCGTGGGACAGGAGCGCGGAGTAGTAAGGAAGGCCGTGGTAGATGAGGGCGAGGTGCAGTTTTAGACTGTCACCGCGGCGGCCGCATTGCGGGGTTAGGTCTGCGAGGTCGTATATGTCGCTAACGGGGACTGTTGATTTCGGGTTATGGAATAGACTAGACGGTGGTCGTGTTAGTTGGGATGCGGGGAGAGATGGGAGGGGAGCAAGACTTCCAACTGGAAAGGGGAAAGGGGTGGAGAAAATATGACTTACTATCCAGCAGGCAATGTCATCGCTTTCCAGAACTGTCTCAGGTCGCGCCCGAGCAAAAAGGAGCAAGTCATAGGTACGCCGAGCATTTTGTGCGGCGAAATAGTGACAGTGTTCGCTCTCTCAATACCTTGAAGTCTACTAGCCTTCAGCTCAGCATTGAAGACAAAGCTTCCACCCCAGCTACCGTCGACGTGGAGCCAGAGTCCATGTTTCTTGCACACGTCTGCAATTTCGTCGAGCGGGTCGAACGATCCCAAAACTGTCGTACCCGCAGTCGCGTTCACGAAGAATGGCGTTTCGCCTTCGGCTTTGCTATTCTGCACCATGGCGTTTAAAAGATCAGCACGCATCATGCCGCCTGCATCGGTAGGCACTTTTTTCACGGCATCGGACCCCATTCCGAACATTTGGGCCGCTTTCTCGATCGAATAGTGGCCGTGAGCAGAAGTGAAGATGGCGAATCGGCGCCCATAATGTCCTTCTTTCTTGGTTTCGGGAAAGAGCGTGTTGCGAGCGATAATGATGGCGGTCGAGTTCGAGGAGCTGCCGCCGGGCTGCGATATGCCACCTGAATGCTCCAAGTCGAAGCCGCAGAGGGAGGCTAGGAAGCGGGTAGTGTGCTTTTCGATTAGGGTGAGGGCAGGTGAGACTTGGTAGACATGCACCTGTAGAATTACTAAGTGTAAGTAGAGAATGGCATGGAGTAACGGCTTTCAGGCCGGATTTACATTCGTGTTCAGAACAGCAAGAATGAGCTCTGACACGACACCGACCTGGTGGATCATTAGTACAACGATTGTCAGTAGTGTACTTGAGTATCTGTATAACCACATACAGCGTTTGTCGATGCATACAGCTTGTCCATGAACCCTTGATCCCATGTATTCACTGAGTATTGGAGTATCTTCTGCACCATTTGCAGCAGACCGTTTTTCCCTTTGCCTTCGCCTGGTGTCTCAAGGCCAAGCAGAGGCTCCAGCAGATGTGGAGGATGTTGCTCGACGAGGGTGGTTCTTGGAAAAATACTGCTAGTAGCTGCAAGACTGTGGCTGGTGTGTTTCACACGGGCATCCTCGTCGGCAGCACGAATGAAAGGTATAATAAGTTTCTGGACCGCATCGAGCAGCTGGAAGAATTAGTAAGGGCACAAAACACTTGTTTTATAAGTACCTCTTTGACTTCGTCGGCCCGATTGAGTGGTGGTTCCTGACCATTGATATCAGGCAGACTGCCTTCGATATCAGTCAGACTGATGGGAGCATTAGCCGTCATGTTTGTAGTTAGTTACGAGGCTTTGTGGTTGAACAGGAGGAGCAGAAGTTCAAAAGGTGACGGTTGACAGATGGCAACATGAAAAGCAAGTGTAAACTGCTGATGGCGACATCGACATTTTTAGCAGGAGTTCCCACCTCATACACCGTCTCACCTCGTGCACACTTTTCTTCTTCACTTCTTTTAAAATCAACGCTTTAATATAATACTTTAAAGTTTAAATATAATATACTTATAAATTGATCGTAAACCATGAACGGCCTGACTGGGTTTTGAAAGGTGTCCTAAATATGCCGATGACACTCCCACCATGCCATCGACCTATCAGACTGGACTCAGCGGATAAACCATGCAGAAACTCCAGAGCCATCCTCACGTCGATCTACATACCACCACCGCCACCTCCACTCAAACTACCCTAACTCCCCAACTCAACCCTCAACCTCATCAAACTCCTCGCTTCGTTCTCCGTCAAAACCTCCAATCCCATCTCCTCAAGCACATCTCTTGCGCTCTGGTTGCTATCAAAAAGCCGCCTATCGACTTCCCAAAGACCCAATCCCGTTCCATCTCCCCTATCTGCCTCACCTGCCCTACCTACTTTACTACTACTATCCTCAACCTCCACTGCCACTTCATCGTCGTCATCCCACGCATCGCCACCCTCCCATTCCTCTTCCACGGGTTCGGGGTTAGGCAATTGAGATCGAGACTGCACTCGCGCTCTCGTCCCTTTAACAGGCACGCCGATTAACCGCGCCGCCTCAATCGGTTTGCGGATTCCGACTTCCGCAACACCAGCTCCGGCGCTAGCGTCCACGACGCGGCAAATGGCGCGCAGGTCGGCGGCTAGCTGGGCCGCGCCGGCGGTGGAGAAGTGGTAGCGCGTAAGCACGCCGTCCCAGAGGACGGTAGAAATGGCATGGAGGATGTTGCGGGTTATGCGGCGGAAGGGCGCGGCTGACAGGGCGCGGGAGAGGAAGTGGAGGGCGGTGTCGAGGTAGGTGAGTAAGGGGTCGAGCTCTGCGGAGGGGGAGGAATTGGTGGATGATGGGGAGGTGAGGGCGGCCCAGGGGTTGCTGTGGCAATCTGGTTAGTATGGATACGGATTTAGGGGTGAGGGAGCGAGAAGGAGGCCTACGCGCGAATGTAGGGTCGTAGTGTTTTGCGGACATTGTTGGACAGGACGTCAATAATGATGGCCTCACTACGGATTCGGAGGCGAGAGTACGCGCCTGCGGTTTCGTCGAAGAGAGCGCCTGTGTCGACGTCGGAGCCGACGGTGCTGGAAGTGCGCTCAGCGACGTCGGCAATGGTCATGGGCCCGGCGAGGGGTTCGATTGGGTGCCCGCGGGCCCGATCTTGGAGTTCTTCCCAGAGTTCGAGAAAGAACTGGAAAGGAAGGTATTAGCACGGAATTAAATGAATACCTTTGGATGCAGTGGGTGGCCGTGACTAACAAGATCGTCGCTCCAATCCCGCATGGCCTTCTCAAGGTAGTCTGCACTGCCGTTAATCCGGCAAAGTCTTTCGAGGCCGTCAACTCCTTGAAGTTTCGCTTGCTCTTCTTTACTGATGCCTTGGACGGTTCGTCCGATGGAGGAAGTCATGCTTAGATAGGCTTCCAAGCCAGAATGCAGACGTTCGTGGAACTTGTCGAAAATTGATAATTGAATATCGATCAAGAAGCGGAGCTTCTGAGAAAAGGACGTCAGGGGTCGATATCGGTCTGGGGAGGTGACGGTTAGCAGGAAAGAATGCTCCAGAGTCGATCGGCATACCAGTGATAGTTTCTAGCAAGTCATTGACGCGGATGGCGCCTTTTGTTGGCTTGGTAGATCCAGGGTCGACACTGTCATAGTCTAGGTCTCCATTATCAGGGGCTGAGATGATGTTTTGGTATCGAGCCAATGCAACTGTTTCCTGTTAGTAGGAACATTTATATGCCTTTTCCGTAACATACAGTCTTTTTCAACTTGGAGCCATCGTCCGAACAAGTCCTTTTGCACAAGGACCTCCCAGGCGAGTCCCTTCCAGCCCTCAATTCCTTCCCCACCATCATATCGCCAATCATCCCGGATACTGGTGTCAAAGCCCATGATTTCATGCATTGTATGGCTCAACAGCTGAGGTTGGCCGGCCAATTGCGGAAGGATGGTGAATATCTTGGTCCGCAGCATCGGCAGCAATGCAGTGATCAGTGCTGAAGTTGCATCAATATAAATTGGATTAAATGCAAGGTCTGTTCCTCTGAAACGACTCAGGAGAACTGGCTGCAGGTAATCTAGCATGAACGCATTGTAGTCGTCCAAAAGCGTCGTGATGTGCGATAGAAAGTACTCGGGCTTGTCAAGGCGATTGGTGGGTTTGTCACCTTCAAAGTGGTAACGGAACCTCATTTCTAGAGGTTCCACTAAGACCTCAAACGGAAAGAGGACTGCGGGGCCTTTGGATGGAGCGGACCTTCCTAGATTGCCCTCCATGGCCGCAGCGTTCCTTCCTGAATTGCTCTCCATGGCTTCCAATTCCGGCATTTGCAGGTCCAGCAATTTGCCAACACACGTGTCCCACTCGTCTCGCAGAGTGGCAGGGACTACAGCTTTTGGATTTGGCCATTGTATCTTCTTCAGTATAACTTCCAAGTCTGCTGAGAATGCATCCTTTATTTCCCTGCGGAGATTTTGCGTGGTCTTGGAGACATGATCTAGGAGGTGAGGGGCAGCTTCTTCGGCAGCATCGTGCAATGGTAGCATACGGATAACAAGGGTTTGAAGCTTTCTGTAGGGGCCGAGAGCGTCTCCGTTTGGCTTTCTGAGCTGCGATTGGGCTTCTTTGCTGTAGGTGGGCTGTCAACCACCATGTTTATGTCGTGTGCGTGTGTTGTTGGATGTACCTCAGAACGTCAACCCCCTTCAACAGCTCCACGTAGCCATTGGCAACGTCCAGCCGCCGCAACTTGTCCATGCTCGATTCAAAGCGCGGCACAGCCTCGTCGCTCGTCTTCGAACCTGTGATGATTTTCAGCCTTCCATCAATATCATCTTGCTCTCTGCTGAACTGCCGAGCCTGTTCCTGCAGGGAGGCTTGATGGCTTTGAGATGCCTTTTTGGCTTCCTGGAGGTCTTTCCCTGCATCTTCGAGCTAGGAAATTGTCAGCTAGGATGGTCGACAGATAATGTCTTCGCGCCATACCTGTTTCTTGAGCAGGCCGTGCTGATTCCGAATGTTGGACAGCAGGGACTGCAGCGAATCGAGGTCTCCCAGGGTCTGCAGCTTGTCGTCGAGATAGTCGGAGACCCTACACTCTCTATCCTCTGTTTGCTCCATGTTGAGTTAAGCTGGACTCTTTTGTCGGCAGTCACACCGATTGCGAGGGCATCGTGGCTTATAGCTTCTTGATTTCTCCATCGACAAGCTGTCCAATTGCAGATCAGCGATCTTTGACAAGGCTTGGCGATCCACATCAAAAGATTATGCGGGCCGCCTTCTGAAAAGAGCAAGCGCGCTGACGGCTTAGAAAATTATCAACGGGCGGGCGAAAAGGCACACCAAACTGGGAATTATTGGAGAAGAACGATGCGGATGCTGTGCTGTCGTGTCTCGGCCCTTCTTTAAGACCTTAATTGGGAATCTCCTGCCACAGGGACACACTCTCAGCTCCCCCTCCTTGCTGACAACATTTAATATCTGATCTTCATTTCCCCAGTCTACATTTCTCACCATTCCGCACAATCATCGCCATGCCCAAGGAACACAAGAAACGAGGCCGGCGAGAGGAACAGAAGAAGCGCAAGAGGGACTACGGCGACGACGAGCCTGGACACAGGAAACGCAAAAAGTCTGTCGACGAGGGCGACATAAATCCTCTCGGGGAAGAGATATACCAAGATGAAGCTCTCGATGGTGTCACCAGGCCAGGTGAAATACCATTCTATGGCATGCTGGACGAAGAAGAGCAGGAATACTTTAGGCGCGCAGACGAGATGCTCGAGCTGAACCAGTTCAACGATGCAGAAGAGCGGACTCTGTTCTTGGAAAATGTCTATCGAGAGGCCGATGGGAAGGAATTGAAGATCGCAAACAGCCAGTCCTGCTCAAGGCTGATGGAGCGATTGATCCTTCTGTCCACACCCGCACAGCTCAAGGCCCTGTTTCAGAAATTCAGTAGCCAGTAAGTGTTGTACCATAGTATTGATGTTCCTGTGCTAATTCTCCGCAGCTTCTTACACCTCGTCCAACACCGATTCGCCTCCCACTGCTGCGAAGCGCTCTTCATCCAAGCTGCACCTATTGTCACCCAAGAACTAGTTGCACCCGTCGACAACCACACCACCTCGGACCCGAATGAGGTGGTCGTGTCCATGGAAAACCTCTTTCTATACACCATAAACGAGCTCCAGGGCTACCTAGGCTACCTCATGACCGACCAGTTTGCTTCGCATGCATTACGGGTTCTTCTGGTAGTCCTCGCCGGTCTGCCTCTTACAAAGACAAATAATCGGTCCCTGTTGCAAAGTAAGAAAAAGGAGAAGATCACTGTGGCCGGTGCGGATAAAGCGAGCGAATTAAGTCTTGAGCAACGGACCGTACCCGATTCGTTCACTGATGCTCTGGAGAAAGCTATTCGCGATAGCGTTTCGGGCCTCGACACGACCTATCTACGAGCACTCGCTCTACATCCTACTGGCAACCCTACTCTCCAGCTATTCTTGCAGTTGGAGTTGTCCCAATTTGGAAAGGAGAGAGCAAAAGATGAGCATTCCATAATACACCGGCTTCTTCCAGATGACCCTATCGTTGAAGGAACAGAAAGCGCATCCTTCATCAACGGACTCGTCTATAGCCCTGTCGGATCCCGACTGTTGGAAACCATCGTCGAGTATTCCCCTGGGAAAATGTTCAAGACAATCTATCGGGAGTTCTTCAAAGAAAGAATGGGAAGCCTAGCACGAAACGAAATTGCCGGGTATGTTGCTTCTAAGATTTTACAGCGATTGAGCAAGGAAGACTTGGAAGAAGCGATGCACATGATTGTTGAGCAGATGCCTGGATTAATCGAACGGAACCGCACGGCCATTATCAAAACTTTGATTGAACGATGTGCTGTTCGTGGGGCTGATACCGCACCAATCGCGACTCAGCTGGAAGCAGGATACGGCGGCGTACATGGGTTTGAAATCTCACGACTCCTCAAGCTCGGCGAAGGGTCGTCGGGAGATGACAAGAAACCACTATTGGACACCAAACTACACGAATCACGCCCTGAGAAAGTTCATGGCTCGCTATTAGCTCAAGCCATGTTAACCGTTCCTGGACCATTGAGCAGTCTGATATTCGACTCTTTAGCTAGGCTTGGAACCCCCTTATCGCTCAAAGTTGCAACAGACCCCACCGCATCACGAACCCTGCAGGCAGCTTTGACTTCACCCAACGCTTCTATAATATTTCGCAGAAAGATGATTCAGCAATTTTACGGGCATATCGCTGAAATGGCCCTGGATCCTTCAGCATCGCGTGTTATTGATTCCATCTGGGACGGCACCAATGGGTTGGCATTCATTCGGGAAAGGATTGCAGAAGAATTGGCAGAGACCGAGGCATCACTACGGGAGTCATTTGTCGGGAGGGCAGTGTGGAGGAATTGGAGAATGGACCTATACAAAAGACGAAGGGGTGACTGGATCAAAGAGTCTAGGAATAATGCGGGGAATGAAGGGTTTCAGTCCTTTCCGGATAGTAATGGGGATTTGAAGAGAGACAAGAATAAGCATCTCTCGGCGATTGACCTAGCACGACAAAAACACGCAGCGGCGAAGGCGAAAAGGGAGAAGGAGGTACATAAGGCAAAAGGAAAAGGAAAGGAAAAGGGAAGCCGCCCATTGCGGCATGATTTAGGAAGCAGAAAATGAGAAAGAGCGGCTTTTGAGCACCCCACGTCTCTAGCACATGGGCAAAGAATACGGTGACAGATTCTGCTGGCAGTTTTATAGAAGAATTCCCCACCGCGTACAGAGTCCCGCCTCGTGCACGCCCAAACCCCACTAAAAACAACCGTAAAACGTCTTTTTAAAACCGCTTATAGCTTAACAACCATAATAGCTATTAACATAAGATTTTAAATTTTAATAAAAAAAAAGGAATATAAAAATATACATTGTGCTCCTAAGGGCGCGATTTAGGTGAGATTTGGACAGATAATTTTTACTGCACAGAGAGTCACCACATGAGGAAAGTAGTTTCTCTATTTCCCGTAGATCACTGAAGACATGGTTTTGGGCGCTGAATGCCTTCTCTCAACGCCTTTTTGCCCAATTTTGATTCGTTTACTGAGCGTAATGTTTCTAGGGGCGCGATTTAGGCGGGATTTTCATAAGAGACTAATCTCCTTGTGCAGATGGCACGGTGGGCTGGGAGTGTGCCCGGCGCCCTTCCAAGACACATTTTTTTTTTGAGGCCCAGTTTCGACGATTGCCGATTCACGATGAATTTTCCAGGACGTTTTTCCGGGTTCACAACGCTACCGAGTTAGGATAGACCGCGCCTGTTTCCTATCGACTGCAGAGGACTCATACCGGGATGCGAAAGGCTTCTTGCTTCACATATGGCCCTGCTGGAGTAGTTGGTATGTACGAAAGCGGGCTGGTTGGAGAATCTGGTTTCAATCTTGTGGTGTGAACGCGAAGGGCTCCATGATAAAGATTAGTGCAATACAATCTACTATCACGTAATTCAGGCTCGCAGCCTAGTCAATCAATGTTTATAAACACATTGATTCGAGAATACGATAGTAATATCCTCAAACGTTATCTTCTTTAACAATCCATTAAAGATAGCAGCCCCTATTTCGAGAGCTTCTCTGGCACATTCTTCCCCGACGTCTTCTCGAACATCTCACGAGCGCTATCAGTCTGCCAACACCCAAAATATTAGCCTCCATCTAACCAATTCCTTGTCATAAAGTGGGACAGGAAGTGATGGTCGGAGGGAGAACATACGATTTTCTCGTTGACGCCACGGTTGCTGGAGATGCCGGCCTTTTGCTCGATGGAGTCGAGGCCTATGTGGGGGGAATGTGTTAGTCGGGTACGATACGTATACAGCTTCAGGTAGGTAGGTCGGTGGGTAGATAGATGGATAAGTAGGTAGGTAGGAGACAGAATGACGAGACATGGACTCAGCGTACCTTTATCAACATAGTCCTCCTCACCAGCCTGACCAGCCTGGCCTCCCAGGCTATCGTTGCCGCTAGTGGCTGGGTTGTTGCTTCGACCGGTGAGATTGCTCATTTTGAGGATTGTTGTTTGAAGTGAATTGATAGTTTTAGTTGAAGAGTAGATGAGCGTAAAGAAATAGGATCCTAGAAGATGGGATTATATATCTTTCAGCCCCTCCACAACACGCACCACAGGAGTCCCTCCCACCACTTAAAGAACAGTTGCCAAACTTGGACGCAGTGGGCCCCCAGCCGCTCACATATCACGCACGTAGCCCTCTCTGACTTTCAATGCCCTTTGATAATGATGTCAGTGCGGGCCAATGTAGTCAGCCCTGCATCGGAACTAAGGAAAGAGCAGCCATATGGCGAGATAAGATATATTTGTGATGACGCCGCACCGATGAAGCTTGCGACAGCTTTCCTGTTGGTTAATTCTGTCATTTTGCTTGTGACAGACTCTTTTGTTCGAGATTCCTTTCGGACGAGGCGGGGGTTGGTTTGATGCCAAGATATGGACAGAATTCCTGGGCGCGCTAAGTTAACCTTCATTAAGAGGGCGTCTATAGCGGGGGGTCTGGACACTTCTTCTGTGGAGCAAGGGAGATGCTTTTCCCGTCTGGGTTGGCTTGCAGGGTGCATGACTTTGCTGGATAAAGAGAACTTGAAAGGAGGCTATGTTGCCACTGCTGCGTGTTTTCTTCTTGCACTCATGTGCATCGCTATGAGCAGCTCTGTTCGAACACCGAGTGTGTAAGAAATTCACCTGATGGAGAGGCTTAGGGGGGACAGTGTGCCCGCGAAGATGACAACTGGGAGTGTAGCAAGCAGTAGTGGCGGATACAAGAAGAGATCGAGTATCAGTAGAGCGGCAGAAAGTTTTCAGAGTATATTGGTCGCACCCTTCAGAAGTGGGGAAAAGAAGGTTAAAGCGAATAGCACCGAAGTAACCCAATCTTCGTCGTAAGTTCTAGGTCCGATGCTCTCCTGCATCCAACCAATGCTGAACTTCGTTACTAGCAGTGCATCATTCGGTTCATTCTTTCGATTGCCGATCGAGCTGCACGTCCAGATTCTTTGCGAATTGTCAATCTCGGACATCCTCGCCTTGCGAAGAACATCTCGAGCATTCAACGGTCTTGTCTCGATATGCCAATCCCCTCTTGTCCGGTTCTGGGCGAAACACAAATTGGGCTCCCTTCACACGTCACTGTACCCACCACCTCCTCCGAACCAGGCAGAGCTTCATTACTTGCTAGCAATGCGAAGACGTCACATTGCATCTATCAGGTTAACACGCCACCTGGTGAACTACGTGCTGAGAGGCACTTTGAAACATACCAGTGCCCGGCAGCGTAAAGTGTGGATCAGCGTGTATGACAAAATGATTCCGCTGGTGTTTGCGGTTGACTACTTTTTGGACGAGCATCGCCGGGTTGTGCTTAAAAGAGACGTGAACGTCGGACAGTTGGGGACAGGCTATGGTATTTGCCACGGTCCAGCAATAACAGAGGAAGAGAAGGGAATAATTGGAAAATACGACCCACAGATGCGCTTGCAGTACTTTTACATGTACTGCTTCATTCTTCAGGTTCTCAAGCGGAAATTGCGTCCACCGACGTACGTTGGATCTGTGGAGAAGATTGCTAGAGGATGGGTGGCAACACCTGCTTCCTCAGAAGATATTGCGTTTGTGCTAGTGATGGGAGGAGTCGACCAAGTAGCGAAACTTCTGGCGTGCAAGAACTACAATGACAGACGGAAAGCCCTGGACAGCTTCATCAAAAGCTTCTCACCAATTGAGAATGCGTCGTGGAGGGAAGTTTGGAACGACTTGGACGTCGAGTCGGCCAAAATTACTCTGGAAGACATCCCTCGGGCTTGCATTGGAGTTACCAAATTGGAATTTATATGGGAGTCGTTGATGATGGAACTCATGGCCCCCAAGTCGAGCGCGTATACGGAAGCCGAGAAGGCGAAGTTCGCAGAGGTCAGGGGTTGGAAGCGATTTGTGAATGAGCTGATGGGTTACGATGTCTTGCGAGGGCGTCCGAATGGAGATGATTCGGAAGCGCAATCGGAAGCGGAACACGGCCAAGAGGAATAGCCGGACAAAGAAGGTCCGGAAGAGGGATTTTTTATATATTTTTTTTTATTTTTTTTTTTATTTTTTTTTTTTATTTTTTTTTTTTTTTTTTTTTTTTTTTTTTTTTTTTTTTTTTTTTTTTTTTATTTTTTTTTTTTTTTATTTTTTTTTTTTATTTTTAATTTTTATTTATATTTTTTACCTTATTTTTATTTTTATTTTTACTTTTATTATTTTATTTTATTTTTATTTTTATTTTTGTTTTTATTATTTATTTTTGTTTTTATATCTATATCTTTATCTATATTTATATTTATTTTTATTTTTAGGCGGATTCAGTCGGCAGTCTTTTCATGGAGACATAATAGCTACGAGCCTCGAACAAAGACTTGATGGACATGAACAGAAGAGGATTTTGGATCAGCCATGAGAGGGGAATTGATGAAAAATTTAGCGATTTTTTCCCTGCAGATCCCGAACATGGCATGGTGTCTCACGATAGTAGCCACCTTGTGGGTCTTGTTGTTTATAGATATTACGGCCCCCCGTCTTCGTGATGGCTTAGTGTGTTTGAGCGTGACTGACTCGAGCAGCAGCGCCTAGGCTGGTGAAGAGTTTCTCGGTCCCTGCAGGCGTTGGCAGGCGTAGGCAGGCGTTGGCGACGGAAAGCGGCGATACTCTGATTTGTGGCGTAAATAGTTCAAGCTCGGAATGCGGAGGGGTTGAGTTCTGCTCCACATGGAGGATTGGACTATCCCAAAATGGCAATGCATCTTGTGTTCGAAAGTAATGCCTACCAAACATCGTGGCCAGTCGTTTAAGGCTGTAAGCAACGGAATTACCCCGTGAGTGCTGCCTGGCCAAAAGAATCCAAGCGCGCCATCGGGCAGAGACGCTCAATATCGGCCATGATCGAGCTGGACCGTCACGAGGCTGAGGCAGAAGTGCTTTCACATGTTCTGGTAAAGGCCAAAGCCGATTGAGGAGACGAGGAAGGCAGAAAGGAAGACGATGACCGTGAGCTGGATATCGCAGATTGAGAAGATTGAGGCTCATCAACAGCCGTCATTAACTGGAGCTGGATCGACAATGGGTCCTCTGGCAGCACGTCAAACTGCTATCGAGAGCAGACGCAGGGGAAAACGGTAGTTGGATCGTCTCTTTGGTGTCGCAACGGCGCTCCTAGAGCAGTAGGAATCGACAAGAGCCACTCTGAATTCATCTACAACTCACAGCTAGATGATTCAGTTGCCCCTGGATAATCACCATCTCCCCGTTGCCAATTCGCCCCATTGCAATCCCCTTTCCGTCATGGGGAGGATTACTGGAGGAGTATTTCAAGGCTGGTGTGCTCGAAAGGCTGTGAGCTGCTGACAGTTACTGGCAGTTGCTGGCAGTTGTTGGCAGTTGCTGGCAGTTGCTGCGAGTTGCTGCGAGTTGCTGCGAGTTTCTGCGAGTTGCTGTTGTCGATTGTGGTACGACCGCGGCCAATCCGGCCAGGTCGATGCGGTGTCTGGGGTTGGGCATCAAGCCCGCCAGCCGAGAACCAATGGGAGGCCATACAGATAATACGATAAGCATGCATCGTCATGGCGGTGAAGCAGCATAGCTTTCGCCTTCAATCTCGACATCCCCAGATCCATCCGGCCCGAGAAAGAGATCGACCGGCCATAATGTGCGACCCTCCGCTGTAATATTTCTTGCTCCGCACTACTTCCTTGTGAATTCTATGCCCTACTCATCCCTTTGACTCGTAATTCCTCTTTCCGTCCGCATAAAGCTCTTTGTGGCCCCCATGTAGGGCCCTGTTTTGCGACCACGTCGGACTGCCTCAACACCATCCCCATCACTTGTCGCAACCACTCCCCGATCCCTTAATTGACTTCTCCCCAGCGGAGTGGCACTCGGCCACCACCGTCTTGCAATTCACCACTCACAGTGTCCTCTGTCGCACACCACAACATTCCTGGCGCAATTTCTGGCCGCGACTACACCTCTCTGAGCGCGCAGGGGATCCACCGACGGCGTCAGCTGAGCCACCATCTCTTACCCTCCGCTAACGCACTCGAGACAATGATGGTTGTGTGAGCGATAAGATACCAAGAGGAGGAATATGGAATTCATAGTGAGACCTCCTACGCGACATACAAGCTTAGCGCGTCTGTCCATCCACAAACACGTTCCCGCAGCATCCGTGTTGTGGCATATTAACCCCCCCCCCCCACACCCAAGAATCACCCAAGAATCTAATAGCTAATCTTGGATCCAACAGATCTCTCTTGCCCACTTTTGTGAGGTCCACGGCCCTACCTCTATCCTCTGCACCCAGATACAACAGAACCCTTGCGATACTTGCCACCATCCGGTTTCCCCTGCCTCCGATGACCTCTCACAGTCCGACAGCTCATGCAATGGACTATACGACCAGCTTTCCACGGTGAGGCAACTATCTTCGCCGTTTGAAACACCGCCGATAAGTCCGAGATCTCCGAGCAGCTCCCATAATCCATACTTTCCCAGCTACCCCAGCGACACGGATTTCCGTAGACGATTCAGTGGAAGCTTTGACAAGGACGAGGACTCTTGTGAGAATTGTACATTTCGTGTACCGAAAAAGGTCACCGACCGACTCCCGAACGGAGCGCCCGGCAGCCCATCGAAAGATGGAAGAGGGAGGAATAACAGCCCCGTCCTGCGAACTTCTCAACCTGTTCTTGCCCATGGCGCTCCAGCTCCTCAGTATGATGAATGCAATAGCTCGCCAGACTCCTCGGACGCGGAACAGTCTAAGGCCTTGACCGCAATGTCTCACTCAACTTCAAGTCTGCCAGGTTCGACGCCTGGGTCGCCGCTGTATATCCCACGAAACACCCATACGCATACGTTGACTTACTTGACGATGCACCAACCCTCGTCACCAGCTGTATTCTCTCGTCTGCGGCGCTCCTGCATTCGCACCCTATCTTGCGAAATGCTTCCATTCGGCAAACCCTCTGGCCCAATGTTTTTCGGTGATCCTGTGGCAGGTTACACCATTGCCTATATCTTCCGCCTGCAAGACCCACGCGCTCGTGGCCAAAAGCGGACATACGCATTACTTGCGCTAGGTGGGCGCGACAGCTGGCGCGTCGGTAAAGCCATGGTTAAAGTAACCGAAGTCTTCGAGGCCATTGCAAACCGGATCGTAGTCATGGCAGATCGAGTGCTTGAGCGCGAGTCTGCTCTTTCAAGCTACAATCAGAACACCTTACTCTCTAGGCCATCAACCGCCGTACCGACCACCCCGCCTTTGAGCACGTCGGCCTCGTCAATGCCCGTATTTATGTCTCCCCAGAAAGACAAGCCCATGTCTTCGACCGCCAGCTCGCCAGTGATGCGCAACATCACCCCGGTCTCGTCTTTCCTTTCCGCCAAGAAGGTCGACCCGGATGGCTACCCGCGCGTCTCCCGCGAAGTGATGCGCGCAAAGGACCTCTCCGAGATTGTCGGTCGCGACGACTTCTTCGTCGAGCTGCACGTCCGTTTCTGCACGCTACTCTCGTCGCTGATCAAAGAGTTCGGCACATGACGCGTCCCCTTGTACTTCTCCTATATGTTGCATGACTGGCGTTAGCCCCGCCAGTCGTGCTTTTCTTGTGCAGCCCCTCTGCACCCAACGTTCTCAACTACGTTTAACATCCCTGTCTCAACCAGCCACGTCATGTTTTGTGTTCATTTCGGAGTCCTGCTTCCGGGTTTCTATATCCCTCCGATTGCTGCGTTCTAGCGTTTTTTTTTTTTTTTTCGATCATATCAGGTACTTGTGCATACTCCGTTCGACGCCAACATACCATCATTCGCGCTCATAATCCCATGTCGCGCTGGCGTATATATTGGCGTTGATTGGCTAGGCACCATTATTTCTGGTTCCAGTTTCCCGGCGTTTTTCCCTCTTCGTTGGCAGCATTTGATATTCACGATTTCGGTTCTGTTCTGCCTCTCCTGTTTCTCGTTTCAAGCTTCATCTTCCCCAAACACTCGACATTCGCCTATGCTTTTCACTTCTTTCCCGCGTCGCGTATATATACCATTGTATCTTACGCGCTCGCGGCCATTTTGTGTGCTTCGTATACTTTGTGATACCCGTCCCATCTTATCTATCAGCTTCGCTTCGGCTTGTCTTTTTCGCTAAGCTCTGACCTGGGCATTGATCGGAATTATTGGCTTTAGAACACAGCTTGAGAACCACTGGGAATTGGTTTGCTATGAAAACCTGTCTCCGGTTCAACGCGGACAAGGTGGCCTGGCGCTTTGCTGTTGTGACGTTCTGGAAAAGGTGTCTTGCCGGCTGTGGCCGGGCGTCTTGCTTTTGTGACGTTACCGGATCTTCCTTTATGGAAAAGCTCTCTTGCTGGCTATGGCTATGGATGGGTGGAATTTTTTTTTTGGGGGGGGAGGGAGGGGAATGCATAAGCGGATTATGGGTGGGATTATAGGCAGGCATGAGAGGATAGGAGTCTGACGGTTTGTAGATGATGAGAACAACTAGTGTACATGTGTAAACCATGTGCCTATTCCGCCGCGGATACCCTCCCGTTCCCACGCCATGATGCTACAGTGCCGGCACGATATTGGTCCCTCTTACTTCTACATCTATCTTGACCAAAACGCCTCCCCAGAAGCATGAGCCTAACCATGCGCATCACACGTATCGTTACCGACCAAAACCAACACCCACGGCGAATCTAGCCCACGCCACCCACCACTCCCCAAACCAGCCCTGACCTGAAACTCCTCACACCTTCCCCCCATCTTCCGCATCAGCGAAAAAAAAAAAAACTCAACAAAGACCTCCACCGTCGACTCCGCACTGCAAGCTTTCGACGCCGGCCCAGTAATCCTGCGAGGCTGGCTTCGCTCCCCATCAATCCAGCAGCCCGCTCTCGGGATCGAGAGGCATTGGGATTTCCCGGCCCTGTGCACGGCGCGAAAAAAAAAATCTTCGTTTGAAGACATTGGACATTGTTCGGAGCGTTACTCTTTTCAAGGGACGTTTCGTCCGGTGTTCTGTGTTGGCTCGGCTTCCACAAGCAAATGTTTCAGGTGTGGTTTTCTGTGTTGGAATCCGGGCTTCTTTTTGGAAAGTGTTTTGGCGTTGGCGGTAGCGGCTGATGTTCTCTAAGATGGCTCCGGTAAGTCAGGGGGGTCCAGGTAAGGCGTGTAATTTGAAAATCTGAAAAATAGGACCGTATCAACTACCCATTCAAATCCACTGGTGTATGTCTATTCCGCGGTGATGCCTGCCCGTTACCCGTTCATCATAATGTTCGCTCATCATCCCATAATAGCTACTCTCAAAATTCCTTCTCTACCAACTCAACCCTTCCACCTTCACCCCTTCCTAACCCCATAAACTTCCCCCACAACCCCCAACCTCCCCTCTCCTACCAACTCCCCAAGCAACCCTCTCAACTCATCCACTCCCCCTGCAAACCCCCCCGGTACCGCCATCTTCAACATCATCAAAATCCTCTGAGTAGGCATATTCCCCTGATTCGTAAGCATTCCCAGGATAAACTGGCGATACAACTCTTTATTCTGCATCAGCAAATCACTCTGGCTAACCACCGCGCTCGCCTGCACAGACTCCGCCTGCATGACCTCCGCCGCATCCTGCGCCGCCGCCGCACTCGCCGCCGTCTCCAACGCAAGCGATTCCAGCACCGTGAAAGTGTCTGTTCCTGTTTCTTTGAGCACAGACTGCCCGACCCAGAAGCCGAGCGCGTTGCGTACGAGGAGTTCGTCCATTTCTAGCATCAAGACTAGTTGAGCTACATTCCGCGTGATTCCTTCACCAGACGCTTTCCCCTTACCTTTACCGCGCCCGACCCATTCTTCGCCCGGCTGTGGCTGGAAAGCGTACACGACGCTGGCCTGCCACGTCTGCACGTCGGCCTCTACGGTGCGATCGTCGAGCTGCAGTTCGACTTTAACGCGGCCGAGTGCCGGTAGCCAGCGGAGCTTGCGCATGCCCTTGACGCGCTCGAAGCGGGCCTCATACGCACGCTGCATAGCATGGATGGGCGCGGGTACGAGGAAGGTGTCCTCACGGAGCGCGGGCCAGAAGAATGAGGAGAGGATTTGGACGTTGAGGATGTGGCTAGGGGGTTCTTGGACGGTGGGGGTGGAAGGAGGCTTGAGTGATGCGGCTGCTGGGACGGGGCGGCGCGGTTGAGGAGTTCGGGGAATGTTTTCGGGGGTGTGGGGACTTGGGAGTGGAGGAGGGATCGCGGGGCCGATCTTGTCTTCCCGGATGGAGGCGTTGATGCGTTTGGAGTCGAGCACATCGCTGAGCATGACTTCGCACGCTTGAAGCTTGTCGTCGCCCAAGCGGAGTTTGATGAGCTCGAGCAGCCGGATTTCTTTCTCGTACTCTGGATCCTGGTTCCGGAGCAGGTGATCGCCTAGTATGTTTTTCAACTCGTTGATGAAATCTTCGCGATCATAAAGCGTTAACAGGAACCATATTACGTCTTCGACCTTCGACTTCTTGTAATCCGGGGAGGCGTCTGTGGGATGCGGTTGCCAGTTCATATCATTCCAGTTAAGATCATCATCTTGATCCTGGGAGAATGTCGGGATTGGCTTCTGCATTTCGGCTGCTATCTCGTAAGACAGCTCTCCGCTGGTTACGAACTTGTTTCCATGCTCGTCGTGGATATCCGCTAGTAGGCTCGATATGATTATGCGAGCAGTATCGTCTCGCTCTTTGAGGTAGCGCCTGACTGGACGGGCAACGCGCTCTAAAAGAACCCCCTTGGGTTCAAGTTCATTGAAAGCGCGGATTATGTGGATGTACACATTGAGAATGTAGGTCGTTGTCGCGCCAGGATGTAGAAGTCGCCTCGATACCTGCTGTGAGAAGCTCGTCGAGAGATGTGCCTTGGCAGCCGGAGTTTTGAGGAATTCCTGAATGGAATTAGTAATGCCTTATCCTATGGAATCAATAGCAGGAGTAGTCAATAAGGAAGCGGAAAGCATAGCAATCCATTTCGACCCCCATGTCTCTGGTGCTGCCGATACATACCTTTATATCGAGAATTGCACCTAAAGACCTGTCCCAGTTGATGACAAAGTCGAATAAGTTCTCGACTCTAGATCGTCCCAACCTCCCAATGGCCATATCCTGCCACTGTTGCAGTTCAATGGCATGCAAAGAGCTTGATTCCTCCTTCAAGCAGTCCATAACCTGTCTTACTAGCGTACTAAAGCCGTCTTTGACCCACTGCCGCAGATGTGCGATAACTGACTTCCTCGCGTACCAGTCCACCTTCATGTAATGGCTAACAATGAAAGAACCCATAAGTTTGTCCATTGCATGGGCAAAAGCCTTCTGAGCCTGCTCTCCTCCCAACCCCACCTCATGCAAGCCACGTAGAAGTTGCATTATGGCCGTTCGGAGAACTGGTATATTTTCTATTGTTTCATCGCCAGGAATGGCATTCCCTTTATCAACGTATATCCTGAACAGCCGACATCCGCTATTGTATAGAACGTAGCTTAATGTTTTCGAGAAGCGTTGTGATGGAAGAGAGTGTACAAATAGTGCATGGAGGTTTCTTTGGAACTTCCAGCTAGCAAAGGATGGTTGGACTTGGGTGGTGCCTCGTGTTTGCGTATTGGCCGAAGTAGTTTTGGTATTGTCTTGTTGAAGAACCGGTAGGATATGATCATTGAAGGGCTGGAGGCAAAGGCGCTGGAATTGTTGTAAGATCTGCTGGGTCTCTGCTAGAGCGCTCCAAGCCTTTTGACATTCCACTTCCTACAAAATAATCAGCCATCCAGCCATCACGAAGTATTATGAACCCGAGTAGCCTACAGTATCCCATATCGATCGCAGTGCTGGATGGACGTAGGAGACAAAGTGTATGCGGACTTCATTTGTATACCAGTCTATCTACATACTCATCAGTTGTGACATTTGGATGGAGACTTGAGGAGCCTACCAAGCCATCCTCCTTGTCGTCCGCACTCCGACCATCGCCGGCCAGGAGATACTCTAGTGCTTCTGTGACATCTGTTCCTTTCCAGGGCCGCCCATAGCCTGTCGTAGCAAACTGTGCATGTTCGCCGTACGCTGCCTTTGGCAAGCTGAGGAATCGGGTCGCTGTACTCCAGGCAAGGTTGCGCTTGACCTCACGATGCTGGCCGGCGTTATTGCTACTAAGCGCGCCTCCGAATGACTGTCCTGGAGCAGTGAAGCCCAGATCAGGCGTTGCAATCGGCGTCGGTGTCGTGTGGGATATGGACGGGACGGGAAAAACTGACGCGAAAACGAGGCTCTTGTGGTCCATATTCTGTCGTGGACCCTGCTTAACAGTCATAAAACCGGAGAGAAGACAATTTCATGAGTTCATCAAGTCATAAAAGTGTATTGAGGAGCTTTGCAGTTGAGGAAGGCTTTTGAGTCAGAAAACACCATCGTTAATTCATGGTGACGGGTTCGCGCTCTACAACTACAAAAAGGTGGCTCGCGAATTCACGTGCCATCCTTAGATTCAATGCCCACTGCAATTAAAGCAGAATGGAAACTCCTCCAATGGTTCCCGAACGCGCCAAATGCCCCAGAACAAAAAAATACACTTCCCAAATAGCCTCTTAGACGTTGAAATCGAAGTCGAAATGAAACTCCCAGAGTTTCTGTTAAAGACGGCCATGTCTAGCTTTGAAAATAGCGACCTTATCGTCATAGAAAAGAATTTCCCTTAACCGCAATTTTGGGCCTTTCCTGTCATCCTGCAAAAAAGAATCATCGCCGTCCGACTCGTCGTGACCGTCGTCAGACGTGTCGGATTCGGTGTCATCACCGTCACCAGCGGTGCCCACCGGGCCATCCATATCGTCCTCATCCTCGTCTTCTGTCTCATCTTCGTCGTCTGACATTAGCGGATCGTTTGTCGCATAGTTAGCTGTTAATACGCCTCCTGCCGGTCCGTCCGTGCCAGTTGAATTTCCATCGAGACGGAGGTCATAATTTGAGGGCTTGTTCTCCAATATCTCGAAGCACTTCGATATAATTCCCATGTAGCAAATCTCGACCTCAGGTCGTAAATGAACAATATCCACGATTTGCAGTGCCAACTCTCGGGGCTCGATATTGTTCCCATGGGCGTGATCGGCTATGTAAGGGATATATAGCGAGCGAATATGAGGGACTAACGGCAGCCGCTGAAGGAAGTAGTGCTGTACATGATTAGAAATTGAAGCAGACAGAAAAAGAACTTAAATCCCTTACCCAGTCCCTGTAATCAATGGTCACAGCCAGTTCCCTCAGGCTGTTCATTCGACCGCTGGTGATAAACGTGATGATTTCACGATTTAACATCCATCTCCTCCACCTTGAGCTTGAAGTCGCATGGCCATCAGACCCCTTTTCACTGCTATCAATCATTAATTTTTTGAGACTTGCGCGATGCCTCCGCAAAGGTCCGCGGAAAATGGCGTCGACTGTAACGGTGGATGGATACGACCGACCCTCTTGGAGAAAGAGTACTTCCAGACTGTTTGGTGCTAGGGTATCTTTCAAAAAGGCTATCAGAGATGGCGATACAGCGTTGGTATGGATCTTTTTGAGGTTCAGGCTATATTCGGACCGAATGGAATACGGAGATTTATAAGCCTTCGAAGATGTCGATGTGTAAGGGGGGTACGAAGACGGATTTGAACTTCGGGGAGAGAATGTACGGCGCAGGGATTTCCACAATTGCTCATGGTTATGACAATGAAGTAATGTTAGCGTTGTCAGCATCGACCAGTCGAAAGCCTTTAGCAAGACGGAGACAGATAGAGGAACGCGCTCAAGCTCGAGAGTCTCAAGCCTCAATTGACCGTTAAGTAGAGGGCCCATATCCTGTTTACTGAAGTCGACCACCTCGGGGCCTTCAGCGGAGGAGCCGGACGCACCCGCCGAAGCGTGAGAGGGCTCAGTGACCAAGGGTACGCTTTCAATCCCACTTGCCGGAGCATCCAGTGTGTTAATGGCTGGCAATACCATATATGACTCTGTAATATGCGGCGCAACCTCGCTAGCCAAACTGGCGCCTCCTTGGATTGTTGTTTCGGCCATAGCATGATCAGTTGGCTCGGATTCAGCATCGAGTTCTCGGTTTGTAATAGTGGTCGGCACGTTGGCAGCTTCCAAGGCTACCGAGTCGGCTTTGTTGCCATTACTATCCACTAGATGGCGCTCAGACAGTTCGTTCAGAGTAACAGCTTTAGCAGGAGGCTCCTCGTTTTGGCGCATGTTGTAAACTCTTCCGACAAGTACTCCTAGCACTCCTCCCAATCTCTTCTCACTTATAGAGCTAGCTGCAGTCCACGCAGTGCTATAGTCCACTTGTTGAGCACCATCACCTTCCCATGCTGTAACCCAGTCTCGCTGTTGAGCGTGGCGGGCGATGCCAACCCTTAGTTCTCGAAGACGCTTCTGTGACCGAGCCACTAGAATACTCATCTCGTCAAGATATGGCAGCTCGTCGATGTCCAAGACACTCAGGCTTTTGAGTGGAGGTACGACAGAAAAGGTGGGGTGCTCGACCCGGTCTATAGCAGAGAGCGAAGGAGACGTGTAATGGACAGGAACCACAATAGGAGCTTGTGTCGCGCCTGCACCGCTCGGATGAGCAGTGTTTGGCGGCGGAGGTCCATTGTTCAAAAGCATAGGTGGCGGCGGCACAGGACTCGGGGAGTCGGTTTGGGTATTGTCATGCCATCGTATCCATAGACGCTCGAGACGACAATCCTGACCGTCGGTTCGATCAGCCAAAGATGACAATGCCAGCCATACATCTCTCAGAACTCCTGTAGGCATATCCCAAACAAAGGTCTCGAGATTCTTCATCCGCGCTATTGCGAGGGCCACGAGTGTGCCAAGCATTTTCCCTCCCTCCTTTGCGATCATATATTCTTGCACCCATGCTGCTGGGCCATTTCCCAACGAGAATTTCTTTGTAAACTGAGCATAATAGTTCCCACGCCGACGTTTCGTTAGGGGATAAGGGGTCTTGTAAGCACTATTTGAGGCCTGGCCGGTTGAATTGTGAAGTTCGGCGTGACGGTGCGGAGTTTGATGTGGCGCTTCCCCAAATATTTCCTCCGCCATAACCAAAGTTGCCAGTCCATATGTGAGAGCATCGACACCAGTTCTTGGTTCCGTGTGAGTGCTTTCATCTGGCCAAACAATGTCAAATCGCGAGTAGATGCAAGGGATTGTGAGACGGTGTAAAGCGGAGTGGCAGAGCGCCAATGACGTGAGGTCGTTGGTGTGCGGTAGCTGAGGTGTAACAGTCAGCTTGCGAAAATGATATCTGTAATGCGCCTGAAATGTTCCGCTCACCTGATGAATGATTTCTTTGAGTACGTCTACAGGGAGATCAAGTAGTCTTAATGGGGTTGTTCTGGCCCCATCTGTCTCTTCCTTCTCCTTTCCTTTGAGTAGCTTAGACAATGACTGCTCGGAAGCACACTCTTCTCTCTTCGCGCAGTCTTCAAGGATGGGTTCGGAATTTGTCGATGGTTCTTCCTCTTCTCCGTCCACTCGAAGTGGTGACTTGAAGACCTCGGGTGAAAGAGGGGCAGAGCTGTTAAACTCTTCATCGACGACTAGAGGTGTGGTTGTCCCGCTCGACCTAGGCGTGGTGGGTGGAGAGGGATCCATGCTGTTTCAATCAACGACCTGAACTCCTCGAAACAGGCGGGAGAGCAGGAACCCTCATGGGGATAACCACTGGGCAAGATGCGAGGCAAAATCAATACGTGTCAAGTCGAGAGTATGGCCTTGTGGTGAAGTTTCCAGGACGAGGTCGGAATGGTCCAACGAATGTCAGAGGTTGGGCCGTTGTCGTTTGGTCGCTCTCGCGAAATGTATCGGCATGGCTGCCAGCTAAGACCGCCTGCCAATCATGGCAATTCACCAAAAGTCGAGATGTGATTGGTTAAATTCCAGAATAATGAATTCAAAACAGACACAACGTCCCCTCCAAGGTCCCCCAGATTCAATCATTCGGATAATACAAAAACATATGTTCGTAATTGCTGCACAAAAGCTGCCCACGCACCCTGCACAGACCCCGACGAATGGTTGCAATCATTCATTCGTAACAATATTCAACAAGTAACACAATTGTTCAAATCACAGCTCAACTAGCAAACGGCAAGGTTGTCTGGCCTCGCACAGGGTCGCTCATCCTTTCAGATATTAGTGCATGCACCTAGCTTAGGATTTGCGCTCTGGACTTACTTAATAATTTTTACGTCCCCTTGCAATTCAACGTTACCCATAGCCTGAGGCGTTATGAGAATGTATTGTCGGCCAACAGCGCGACGAGCCGCAGCGATCTGGATTGTCTTCTCGTTAGAACTGGATATCATTAAACATTTGGCAAAGTCAAGACATACCATCATTTTCATGCTGACATCACGATTTACACTATCCATAAACACATCGCTACAATCTCAGATTAGCTGTTTGTATCTTTCTTAGTAGTTTTGCAGAACTCACAATTCATCCAGACAACGAATTGGTGAGCCCATCGCATCCCATAGGGCGAGAAGGAGGCAGATAGTCGAGAATGACTTTTCACCTCCTGAAAGGGTCTTGGTTTGGCGGCCTTTATCGCTGTTCTTTGTTATATCAGGCTCGACCTACGGCTCAATTTTTAGCGCTCAATGCTCTAAAAGCCACTGCCCAAGGATGGGCCAGGATACGTACCTTAATGTCCAAGATTTTGGCCATTGGGCTGATCTCAAGAGTCCCACGAAAATCTCGCTCACTGAGAAGGTACGAAAACGTAATTCGTGCCCGACTCGAAATTTTCTCCCTGAACATCTTCCAACGTTCGCAACGTTCGATCATCGCATATTTCAGTTTCTACGAACACGATATTAGACCATCTATACACCTTAAAAGCCTACAAACTAGTAAACTTACTTGACTAAGCTTAGTTAACCCATCAAGGTGACGTGTCGCCGTGTCCATTTGTTCTTTCGCAATCAGCGCAGCATCTGCGAGCTCCTCTGCCGTTCCACCAAGTCTACAATGTCAGCCAATATCGCCGCTTTCAATTCCAAGGCACTCACTCTCTTTCATTAGCTACAATGTCGCGTTGAAGCTTTGCGTACTTCTCTTCCAGGCTATCGTAGCTTTCACCCTTATCAATAGGCACGCGAGAGCTGATTACTGAAGCTTGTCTTATGTATTCCTCGACAGTCCCAACCTGCTCTTCACGGAGCCGTTCATATTCAACCTTCTCATCCTCTGCATCTTTGATGCTCTCAAAAGCAGCATTCTTCTCCAGGAGTCTGTTCTGCCTCTTATCGGCTAGTTTCTGCGTTTTGGTTTGTGCTTTAGTTATGCGTGCATTCATTTCTTTGACCTCGTCCTGGAAGCTTTCCAATTGGTGTCTCAATCTCGTCGTCTCCTCGTGCAATTTGTCCTTCGCAAGAACGGCATCTTCATATGCATTGACGGCGATTTGTTTTGATTCTTCTGCTTCGTGCAGTAATCCTTCCAGGGCATCGATTTGGCCGGCTTGGGGTGTCTCCGCTTCAAGTTCGTCCTTCAATTGTTCGGCACGCTCCTCTGCACGCTGTCTCCGCAAGTCGAGGACGCTGGTTTCTTTATTGTGCCTGACGATTGCTTGTTGGCAAAGCTTAACGCTGCTTTGTGATTCCCTGATTCGAGATTGTAAATCACTCAGCTCCTGTTTGTATCGAGCCAGACTCTCCTTTTCGAAACTAACAAATTGTTAGCAGAGTCTCGGAAAGCTTTGAAATCACTTACTTGAGCTGCGCATCAGTATCTGTTTGCATACGGGGCCGGTGAGGATAAGCATGGATTGGAGATGTTTTCGGGTCTCCAGCAGCACTGTATTGAAGGGAAAGGCCTTCCCTACGGGTTTTGTCTTGCATGCAGAAGCACATTCGTACGTTGTGTGGTCTTGTATTATCATCAGGAAACATGAAAGCCATAGCGGTCTTTCGGTCCGAAATTAGGACTGTCTTTTCTATGCCTTGGTTAATGATCATTTGATTTCGAACGAGATCGTTATCAATCTTTAATTGATTAGCAATTTGCCCCATGCAGTTGCATAATGATATACCTTGAGAACTCTCATCCAGGTATCAAGCTGAGAATCAGGCTCGTTTCTGGAAGTGTCTATTGGAATCGGACTTCCGATAAAAATTTGAGAGTTACTGCAGTCGTCAGTGGCAGTAAGACCATTTCAATCAGAGTTAATACTTACCAACGGGTCTTCCTCATTAGTTCAGACAGAAGATTTTGGTCAGCCTTGCTTGTCACAACAAATGCATTAAGTGAGCCACCAAATTGTTTCTCAAGAATAGACGACCATTCAGGCTTCAAAAGCTGGACGTGTCTACCCATTGGTCCCACAGGTGGCACTCTGAATCTTTGCTCATTCTGAATAGCCCGTAACAGATTCGGCAAGTTTGAGTCATAAGGTGCGGCCCAGTTTCCTCTATCTCGAGTGAGATTTCGGATCATTCCTTCACTCCTCTTTATATGTTCTTGCTTTTCTGCAAGTGTTGGATTTATTGCATTGAACGCCCTGTTGGCGTCATTGAGTTCTTTCTCTAGGATCTGATACCCTTGACGATGAATCGTTATTGCAGCACTCGCTTCTTCTGCTTCGGTCTTTGCTTCTTGGATTTGAGCAATCTTTTGAGCATGTTGACCACCATCGGCAGCTTCCTGCCGTTGGCGCTCGTCTTCGATCTGTTTGCTAAGTGTCTTGATGGTCTTATCGCTGCTCTCAATTTCACTTCGAATATCGCGCTGCTGGGCCTGGGCGCTGTCAGTGGGATACAAGTAGATAATGGCAAGAAATATTTACGTGAGTTGACAGAAGTTCCTTTTTTTTCTCATCATAATGATCCTTGGCAACCGAACAGCGCTCCTCGAGGGGCGCTAGCTCGCTTTGGAGTGTCTGCAACGTAGTTTGCGCAGCATTATAAGCATCCTCAGCATCCTCGAAAAGTCTTGATACGTCCTCGGCCGCTGCTGTCCGTTGGGCAATCGTCTCATCCATTTTTTGAATGCTTAAATCGATTTCATCGAGTTTCTTAAAGACACATGTCAGCACAAGTATGTTGACTAGGGGCATGAACATACCTGTTCTTCTGCTGCCACTTGTGACCAAGCCATTTGTCTTCTATATTTGGCAACCTTGTCCCGAATGCTTTTCAGGTTGTCAGCCCTTCTGGATTTCTCCTGGGCTTCTCGACAGGCCTTCTTATAAATGTCCACATCTCCTTGTATAGTATATAGCTTGCTCTCGATAATGTCGATACTGTCTTGCATAAGGCGGTAATCATTATCCAGGGTTTCCAACTGTGTTCCTTTGATAAAAAACTTGTATTTGTCGGAAGGCGACGAGTGATTTAAGAATTGTCTGGCCATGTCCTGAGTGAGAACATTCATGGGGTTGTCCAATTGGAGGGCAAAGGCATCTAGAATGTCTTCTAGATCCGATTTTTTGGTGGACACAATCTTCTCTTTGACGTTTTTGATTTTGAAGCTACTGGCTCCGGACTTGGTGAAATGCCGTTCGACAGTGATGGACTTGCCATACTGCTCGGGCTTATACGCTGCAGATCCTTGATTCTTTATGCGAACTGAAAGTATGGCAAAACTGATGACAAAGTTAGAGACAAATTGTAGAAGGTGTGCGGTTAACTTACTCCCGACCCTCCTTGATGAAACTCTTAAGGCTTTGACCGCGATTAGTCGCAGTCGCTTTACCACCAAGACATAGAGTTATAGCCGTGAGCACCGCGCTTTTCCCGCTGCCATTGTGCCCGATGATGAAGTTGATGAGTGGTCCCAGCTTAACCGTGAGTTTATCGTGACACATGAAGTTCACGCATCTGATCTCCTCGATTATCCCAGTGTCGGCGGGCATATTCTCCTTCACCTCATCAAACACCTTCTGGACAATCTTCTCCATCCTCCGATCGCCCTCTATTTGAGTTCGTGGGTCCTCAAATGCGGCGTCGCGACGGGTCTCCCAATCTACGACCACACCCGGCTCTCGAACAATCATGGGAACGGATTCTTCCGATGCATCTGACATGGCGATTTCGGATTCACCATCTTCGGTAGCTGTCGAAAGGCGGGCACGTTTGCTCTAAAATGTGTCAGAGGTATAGCTACGTTATGAAGCCCCTCACTTTTTCTTACTCGATCATTTCGCCGAGTTGTAGAAGCTGTCGGGATTCCATAAAGAGAATCATTATCTTCCGTGGGCGCCCTTAAGCGCTTTGAAGGCCGAATTGGTGCCATGTTTGTGGTTAGATGATGGATGAAATCATCAAGAGAAGCGGCTGTTCTGTTGGAGTCGCGAATTAGGCGGAGTTGGACGCGACTTGCCTGAGGCTACAAGACACGCTACCGAAAACCTTAAATTTTCTCCGGTAATTAAGGCTTCACCAATTCACGAGGTCACGGGCCGGGTGAATCGCATGGATCGTGCGTATATAGAGCCAAGAGCGCAAAGCATTTGAAGTTACTAATGTAATTTTTGAGCGTCATATCCTTCCTATGGTACTAAAAATTGCTGGCTACTTTCATTAGTGGGCCTTCCAAAATCTTCCTTTAATAAAACCACACGCTCATTGCCCACCACACGGAGACATATAGGCATATATATACTTCGAATAGTATCTGATAACTTAATAGTACATTCAACATCCCCATTTTCGTCTCGCTACTTCATTCCATCTTCCCCTTCTGCCTCCCGCTTGTCCAGTATGCGATCAATTATACCAAAATCCAAGGCCTCCTGTGCATCCATGAAGTAATCCCGCTCCATAAGCTTCTCAATATCGTCTAGTGTACGCGGCTTTGTCAAATGCCGCTGATATATCTTATTCAACGTTAACCTAACCCTCAGAATCTCCTTCGCGTGAATAGCGATGTCCGAGGCCTGTCCGGAATAGCCTCCGCTAGGTTGATGAATCATAATTGAGCTATGCGGGAGGCAAAACCGGTTTCCAGGCGTCCCTCCACAAAGAAGGAGGGAGCCCATGCTTGCTGCTTGTCCCATGCAGATAGTCGTTACAGGGCATCGAATGTAGGTCATGGTGTCATAGATTGCAAGCCCTGCGGGTTGTCCTTAGCATTTCCCTAAAGGCCAATGGGTTGTTTTTCCGAATACCAGCTGTAACTGAACCGCCGGGCGAATTGATGTAAAGACTGATAGGTTTCTCTGGGTTATCGGCTTCGAGGAACAGGAGTTGCGCAACAACGGAAGCTGATGTAGTCTCGTCAACGCTGCCATTGAGACATACTATTCGTTCCTATGTGGATGTTAGAATTAGAAAAATGAAAGTAGTCTAATTTGCGTGCCTTCAATAGCCTCGAGAATATGTCGTCTTAGGGTCCAGATTAGCCTCAGAGATTCGTATTCGGGGAAAATATAATCGCACATGTATGCCAGCCACCTCCCTAGTTGGTCAGAAAATGCCAGAGAAACGGAATTACATGCGAGAACATACAATAGTCTCAGTAACATAGGGCGTTGGGGACCATGCTTGCGGTGCGGAATTCGGACGCGCAGATGCAGTTATTGGGACGCCCGGCGGCATAGAAAAGAAGGATCGCACGCCATGCCTCCATGTAATTCCTCGCACTGGCGTACTCAGCGCGTGGCGGAGCAGATTCGACATGATTTCTGGCTGATTGGAAGCTGTCAATGTTAGATGGTTTGAAGCTTGCGGACCTTAGACGGTGATCAGGAATGCCAAGCCCGCGGCTAGCTTCAAGGCCTGGAAGGCTGGGAAGAATTTCGAGCTCTATTCAAGCTTCATGAGCCTCAAATCTAGCTAACAATCTTTTTGACCGTTACGCTGATGAGGAGATGCATCCCCGGGAGGCGTCTTTCACTATTGTCAGTTGACTGTTTTGCTTACAGAACACCCCATAGTAGACTTTTTTCAACCTTACCCATCCCCGATACCCCAGAAGACTCTCGTATTGGGCCACTCCGCGAAGATGGAGGCCGATCAGTTCGCGTTCGCAAGTGGAACAACCGTCCCCTTCCGATCCCACCACTATTGGATCCTATAGTCCTCTCCGCTCGGGAGCGTTGGGAGAAACACAAGCCAGACCCTGACCCTGAAAAGTTTACCCCGTTCCAGCAGAAGCTATATCAAAACCCTTATGGTAGTTCCATACTCGCCCTCAGCACCCATATACCAACACTAACAAAGTATGTCCATAGCACACCTACTCGCAACTCCCGTACGAGCCTGTCCTGTAACCTTCGCTCGCATCCCCAGCGCTTTCCTCATCACCCTCCACTTAAAGACCAACCCGCACACATCAGACCCCTGGGTTGTCCCCGTGAACGTCACCAGCTCGACCAGCCACCATGCGCTGCCTGTACGCTGTCTAGGATACCAATCATTTTTCTACTGGCTCACCAGCAAGCAATCAAACTGGAAGCGTACCCTCACCATTCACACCGCCGAAAAACTCAACTCGGGCGCACAGCTCAAGAAAGTCGTCTGGCGAGAGGACATGCCCGCCCTTATCCTCTTCCAGCTCCAAAAGTACATCTTCCGGAAACTGCGATGGTATTTTGTCCAAATCCAGCCTACAATCGTCCGCTGCCGTAGCGCCAGCTCCGAAGACATCAACGACATCGATAACGTCTCCTGCATCCTCTATCTCCGGTCCATGAAAAGTGAGGCAGACGACCTCCGTGCCCGTAGCCATGCGCTTGTTGACAAAGTTGCGTCGATCACGAGAAAGGGGGAGAAGTATCTGGACCCACAAGCCATCCTCCACGTACGCACCCAGGCGAAGTGGTGGGGCGGTCCGCTATACCCACGACTCCAGCACAACTTGCGCTTTCCACCACTCTACTTCCCTACAGCAGAGTGGAGGGGTCATCGTGTGTCTGTGTACAGTCTGTATGATCTGCTAGGCGAGGAACGCATGAGGGAACTTGTTGCTGGGACGCAATATGAGAATGCCGACTGCGTTGTAATGAAAGCGGATCGCAAAACCGTTTCGGCGCAAATGGCCTTGATGCGATTGCAGACCTATGTGGCAGATCCTGCTCCTTGAACTAGAGCATTAGAAGTATAATCTTCCAAGACTTGGGATATACTCTCTGGATCACGTGCGCCACGATTGCTCAGGCAGTCCTCCGAACATGCAACGCATGCGCGCAACTCCCACGCAGTCGAGTTGGCTTTAAGATCTATCAAAGCAAGCTGCGGGCTATGGGCTCTGGTGAGGGTGTAGCTTCTAATCATATAAATATCCTCGCTGGTACTGGATACGTGCTTTATTCGTGGCGACGCCTGCAAACTCTCATTTATGGCCCGATATGGCAGGTGAACCTCGACGATTCAGGAGGTCATAAAAGTAGGCTTGGTAGACAGGCTTTGCGGATCATGCCCGTCTTATGTCAGATTGGAGCCATACCTCAAACTATTTGACTAACTACCGAGCTTCGTTATAAATGCAGTCTCCCGTTCTCCAGGGCCCCCTAACCATTCAGAAAATTAAGTACCAAGACCTTATCTCTGCGAGGTGCACGGATAGTCATTCCACCCCCCTCGTCTCTCATTTCTCATAGAATCATCCCCCACATGCCCATATTCCATCAGTCCGAACACCAAGAAGCAAGCCCCGAAAGTCGTGAAACCCAAAGAAAACCACACCCAACACCACTCTATCTGTATCAAAGATAGGATTATCAAACCCATATCCTCAAACCCTCGCCAATATACCGATTCCGAAAACTCTCCAGCTCCTGCAAGCAAACAGCAGCAGACACATATCTCCAGCTCTTCAACCTCTTCTTCTCATAATTGCCCGCTTCAAGCATCGCATTTGCAAAGCACGCAATCGACCTCGCGAACGCCTCGTCACGATCCCCATCGTCTCCTTGCATGATCCAGTTCACGATATATGCTACATCCCTTTCAAACCGCTCCTTCATCTCTGCAGCGGATGCGCGGACCCGACGGTTTTGCGCGCCCATCGACTTTCCGAGGATAGAGCCGCTAAAGACTTCGAGTTCTCTGAGGGGCTGGGTTGGGTGAATGCTGTACTGATCCATCGTGTCAATCAGGTTGTATTCATACCTGTTCATTAGGATGTCTATGTAAGCATGGAGCTCTCTACAAACGGAAGATCGGCTTACGTCTGCCTGATTTTCCTCGCCATATCCGCATACTGCTTCCACTGGATAAGTATCGACTCACTCTGGACATATGTCCAGAGCTTATCCATCAAAGAGCGGTTGTACGGGTCTCGAGAAGCAGAAAGTTCTGAATCACGTTTCATTTGTTGAAAGAATGCCTTCTCATCAATGGCGCGGTACAGCCGACCCAGTGCTTTTTGGCTCTCATAGTATCGAAAGGTTCGCCATTCCGGATCCAGGAGGCTGACAGGGTCCTTGTCATCTTCATCTTCATTCTCTTCAAGCAGTATTCCTTTATCTTCGATGATGACGCGCGGATCACTGGCCATGAAATCTGGCCGGATGTAGTCCTGATATGGGATCTTTGTTTGATCGACCTGATATGACCCTTGTTAGCAATTCTAGTTTAAGAACACTTCATGTACGTTCAGAGAGCTTACTGGAATTCCCGTCTTCGAGAAGTCGACGGCCGTGGAAGCCATTTTGGCTAATGAGATGCAATCTGGGTCCCGGGTCCCGTTATCCCTCCTATCAGCCAACTGCTGATGCATTGTAGCGATTCGGCCTAATTGATCGCTCTCCATAAATGTGATAAAGAAATCTGTCATGTCCTTCCGTTCCACCTGCCGTCCAATATCTACCGGGTTCTGGCGAGCGTAGTCGGCAGGCGGGTGCAGTCTCTTCGGCATTAGCCGTGGATCGTATATGACATTGTAGAGATCACCGTCGAGGTCGCCGCCACTCAGTTGGCTAGGAAGATCTCGCACTCCCTTCTGGCTGAATACAACGCAATTTTGCAGCTTTGAGAGCGGTGAATTTGGTGGAACTTCCACACATTTCGCCACTTGAATATCTCCAGGATGTAGCGCAGGCGCGCGAGTTATCACAACCCACTGAGGACTGAGCGGAACATCTGCGACAATATAAACCTGACCTTCTTCAAGGATACCTGTCTCATCCATAATTCCGAACAAAGTCATCCCATGCTCTACCAGAATTCTTGATCGATGTTTGATCTCTCGCAGTTGCGATAGAGCGGCGATCTCCACGACGTCTTTCAAGAACCCGTCGTCTTGGAATCTCAATCCCAAGTCGCCGAGATATCCAATAAGATTGGGAGTTTTAGCAGAAACTCCAACTCTTAACCACTCCAGAAAAGTCGCGGCGTTACGCGCTGATAGCGTTATTCTTTTCAGGCTTTCAACCATGGTGGCCTGAAGATGTAGGAACACCTCAGCTTCAACTCCGAGATCTTCGAGGATCTTGATAAACTGGCGATTCAGATACATCGGGAGCCGCCTTGTTGCTGCCGAGCAGATCTCAATGTCAGATACATTCGCTCCATGGAACTTATTCATCGATGGACGAATACAGAGCTGGTTTCCCGTCAGACGATCGTCCAGTGAAATGACGCCTTTAGCACCTAGTTCAGTCAGCTTAGGCGAGATACTCGTGTGTTCCGTTTGGCACTCACCGGCAAATCGAATCTGGAGCACTTTCGGCTTCGTTTCATTCCCGAGGGCATACCCGCGCCAGACTTTCTTCAGCAAATCGCGAGAAATAGTACCACAGCCGTCGCTGAAAACTCGTCCATTCCGCTCAATGTCTGCCACCATCATTAGTTGCTCTTCCCTAATGGAAATCGCCGCTGTAGTGTTCGAAAATGCCTGCCCAATTCTTGCGGCGCATTTGGCAGGAGAGCGAAACTGGGTGAAATCTCCTAGCTCTTGGATTACCTGGGAAGCAAACACAAGTTTGCACTCCGAGACTAATGGCGCCATAAACCAACATGTTTGACTCCGTAGAGACGAATGCGAGAATCCCAGAAATGTAAATAATCGGCCTCCGATATCTATCCCGTGATCCAAGATTTTCTTAAAGCGTTCGTGGAATATTCTCTGCTGAGAAGCTCGCCCATCAAAGTGGATAGAGTCTCCGTTCTCATCAGCAAACACAACACGAAGAAAGTGGTCTGCATAGTCTGGATATTTCCGTAAAACTCTGTTCGTACTTTCAGGTTCCGGACCGGCGAGAAAAATGCCACACGGAGAAACAGTCACTTTATGAACCAACGCCAAGTGCTTGTGGCGATCAGCCAAATCATACTTCGTCCCTTCCTTGGTGAACCGGCCTGCAATCTCATTGAGTTGTGCTTCTAATGTATCAAGATCATACTCTTTCGCTTCAACGGTGGCTCCCGGCACAGGTATTTGTGAAGCGAGTGTATGGACCGCAACTGTCATTTTCAGAGTACCTAGAGGGCCATGAGTCGACACCAGGCGCTGAACACGAGGCAAGAGTTTCGTGACCGTGGCTGGGGGCAAAATCGCATTCTGTGCTAGGCTGTAGAGTTGGAAAAGGAGGCCGAAATCCATAGTCCTAGATTGATTGTAATTTCCTAAGGTGACCTTGAGGTCTTGCAAACATTTTTCAAGGGAAAGCCGAGGGATTATTGTTTTGGTGGGGACAAGCTGAACGGATGGAAGTGAAGGCGTTTTATCCAGCAACTGATTGACGGTCAATATATCCTGTGCATTCGAGAGAACGACTCGGTAGACCATGCAAAAAGACACTACTCTTCCGTGTTTCTCATCGATCTCAAAGAGCCTCTCCCTCTTTGGCTTATCCTTCGGTGAGTTTATCGAAAGGTTGTCCATACCCAAGGCGAGGCCCTCCGTTCCAGAGAAGCTCCCCACTTCGACTTCTTGATATATTTTTGGTGGCGCAGAAAGAGTGAAGGATATCGTTGGGTGATCGTCGTTGCCGACGAGAATACCTTTGATTAAAAAATAAGACATATCCAGTCGACAAGTCCGGGCAAGTTTTTCGCAGCTGTTTAGAAAAATGACCGCAGTTGATTTCCCGAACATAATGGATCCTTCTCTGGAATCTTTGAAATGCTGGTGAAAGGCCAAATCCTCCCCCTCGTACGACCAAGTGCCACAGGACATAACGCGGAAAGAAAACTGTCTCCGAGATTTCTCTTTTATGCCCCGGACTGGAACGGCAGTTTGTTGGGCCTGCCTCTGCAAAATCTGTTTCTCCTTCAAAACCAATGTCCGTACAAGCAAGTCATATGGGACATTACGACTGCGAGATACTTTCATGCCGGCGAATATCAGAGGCACTTGCGGGTCCAGAAGTACTTGCGAGCCTCGTAACACGTTCCATTGTCGTAATCGTGGTTGGCCTCGCGGTTGGCCTCGTGATTGGCCTCGTGGCTGGCCTGGTGGTTCTCCGTGGACTTCAAGAAACTTCTGAGCTTTCTCAATGTTGGCAATGGTAATTGTGGCTTTATCCTGGCTTTTAAACTTTTTGCATTCGAACGCAACGATACCAAACCGGCCCAGCACTGGGCGAAAGTAATCCTCCAGTTGATCCCTCGTGCACGAAACGGGTATGTTTTGCACGAAGATATCCATGTTGCGATTTCGGAGTCGATTAAGTTGCTAGTGAAACTCCATCCAAAATGAGACACTGCGTAAACGTCTTTCGTATTCGACTCTCTGGATGGCTTTGATATGATTACTGTAGTGCGGTGTCCCTAGAACAAATTGATCAAGTCCGATTGAAAGGGTTTTGTTGGAATACCTAGACCCTGGCTTTTTATAGGTAGAGTTGAATATCAAGAACTGTAGGACCCAGTTCCCGTAGCTACTCCGGTTTCTTGGAGAGCTTCTTCTCGCAGAGAACTAGGCTGGTCGTAGGCACAGTGTTCTCAATGAAGGTGTCCAAAAGTAGAAGTAGATACAAATTCGCAGAAGTTTTGATGGACAAACGAGGCCAAGTGTTACTGTGGTCGGTCTTGGTTGGCGTTGAGTGGAAAAAAGCACTCCAGGGCTGAATGTTGGAATGTGAAGCTCTCACGTGGTAACACCGGAAGTGGAAGTAGCACAAGTTTCAGCCTTGGAAGGCCTGAAGAAATGAAGGGAGACCCCACGGAAATACGATGGGCTGAAGCTCAATCAATGCGGCGTTAGAGCTCTGGAACGAATAGTGGGGTGGTATGAAGGCAAGGCTAAGAAGAATGAAGAGGAGTTGAGCGGTTTCATGAAGAAGAGATGAAAATGTGAATACGTGAAAACGTGATTGTCCGTCTCAAATGACGCCACTAGCTGCGCATATCACTGTAGAAAAAGGAGATTTGTGAATTATCGGCCGTTTTGTCGTCCATCTTGGCCTTCATAGCCATTTGGGTGCCTGGATATCTTGCGGTTAACAGGTTGATGGCTTTTGTGTAGCAAACAACTCCCCGGCCTGCTGGCTGGGTCAGACGACTTGCTCCAATTAACAGAGTTCTGGTGTATATTCAACACTTTTATTCGCATCGAACGTACAGAGGTCCGCCGCGAAAAACGTTTATTTAGGGACCACAAGGGTCTGTTGCTTTCACGCGGAAGACTGTTATTGCCAGCCAGAGAGGTTCTCGTCAACTTTGTGGCCCAGGCTTGCAGCCTCACCATTGTTATACTGCCCAACTGCCCAGATTCTTATCTCCCGTCGTGCTTGAACACCAAACAAGATGACGGGAGGCTCTAGCTAGCTACAACATTGATAATCGCACAATCGCCACACAAAAGACCCGTTTGCCACCGTGAAGACTCTCTCAAATAGCATTCTGGAGAGCCCTGCTAGCACGCAAAGCCATCAACTTCTGTTTCGCCTCCTCCAGAGGAATGACCTCGCCCCTCGACTGCGTTTCTTGATCATCCCGGTTCCTGATATTCACAGCACGATTCTCTCGCTCTTCAGCCCCGACAACGAAGATGAAATTGTACTGCTGCAGCTGGCCAGTTCTGATTTTCTTGTTCATTGTGTTGGCGCTTATGTCAATGTCCGCATGCATGCCTTGCTCGCGGAAGATGCTCTGCACTTCCTTTACGTAGTCATTGACCGCAGGAGCCACCGGGATAATCAGAATTTGGCGAGGAGATAGCCAAAACGGCCACTTGCCAGCGAAATGTTCAATGAGGATAGCAATACTAGTCGCGACCGAGTCAATGATTGCGTAACGAGTGGAGGCTACCAAGACGTAGGGAACTTACAAGCGCTCGAAAGAGCCGTAGATCGCGCGATGGATCATGACAGGGCGCGCACACCCGGGAGTCAATTCTTTCTTTCCAGGCTGGGTTTTAGGATGCTGCTGCGCTTCGCCCTCTGCATCAACCTTGGGGGCATCAGCTTTCGGCTTCGCACTTGCGGCCTCTGAACTCATGTACTCAAGATGAAATTGCCTATTGATTGGGTTAGTAAGTGGCCTATCGTTATTAATGAGGAGGTGCATGACCTACTGAGGCAACTGGAAGTCAAGCTGGATTGTCGCGCACTGATGTTCTCTCTTCAGGCTGTAAATTATAATCAGTTAAGTTCCAGCTGGGCAAACATGCTAGTGGTTAACTCACGCATCTGATATGGTGATATCGATTTTCGGACCATAGAAAGCGCCATCACCCGGGTTAAGCTCCCCTGTGATGGTTAGTGATCAGTAGACTATTTGCTCATGGGCACATACATTTATCTGCTCCTTGCGCCGTAAACTCATTTAGAGACTTTTTAAGCTTTGCTTCAGCTAGGTCCCAAGTCTCGACATTTCCGAGAAACTTGTCGGGGCGAGTGGAAAGTTTTAACTTGAATGTGAATCCGAACTTGCCGTAGACTGTTTGAAGGAAGTCAAACAAGCCAGAAATCTCTTCAGCAATCTGTGAACGTAAGTATCGTCATTTTGAAACATTTCAAAGTCGACATACCTGATCTTCTGTACAGAAGATCTGACAAGGAACTTTAATTAGCTACTATTCTGGAACTTATAAAACAGGCTAGAAGGTACGCACGTGGGTATCGTCTTGCTGAAATCGGCGGACACGAGTAAGTCTGGTGAATGTTAGTATTAGCAGCTCGTAGCCAGCTCAGGATAAGAGCGTTCTATGAAATGACTTACCCTGTGAGAGCCCCTGATGCTTCATTTCTGTGCAGGATTCCAAAATCTGCAATCCGCTAATCCCAATTTTCATTAGCTAAGCTGCTGCGTGAAATAAAGTAATGTTCGAGTACTCACCATCGGAAGCTCACGATACGACCGTTCTCTATGCGCGAAAACTAATGCCACAGTAAGTACAATCAATGTTAAAAGTGGATAAAACTTACGTAAACAATGTCCAGGACAATTCATAGGCTTCAGTGCCCAAGGGTCCTTTTCAACTTCGAAAGAGAACATGTCATCCGAGTAATGCTCCCAATGTCCGGATTGCTGTATAGCGGCGTTAGTATGTGAAGGTGGTTCTTGAGCAGAGAAAGGAGTGGGATGGTACAAAAATTCAGACATAATTACCTTCCACAACGCTGCGTTATACATGTTAGGAGTATTTACTTCTTGGTATCCACGCTTCCAGTACTCGTCCCTCAAGAACTGCTGTAGAGTGGTGTATCTGAAGACGTTAAGAGATTTGCCGATGCATAAATCTTATGACTTACATAATCATGCCGTGCGGCAAGAAGAAGCAAGAGCCAGGGCTCCATTCATGGAAGAAGAACAGCTCCTGATCTTTCCCTATTTTTCGATGGTCTCTCTTGGCGGCCTCCTCCAAGTATTCTTTGAAGAATTAGTGACTTGATAGTAACATTGGTGAGGGGTTATCCGTACTCAAGTGCTCATCCATCAATTTCTTGTCGGGAAACTGTTAATTGTTAGCAATTTTACGGATAGCACAGCCTCCTAGATAAAGCAATCACAGGCCACGACTGTACTGCGTCGATGAAAAATGCTTACCGAAATGCCATAAATACGCTGAAGAGAATCGTTCTTCGCATCTGATATATTTGTGAGACTCCTTTATATGCAATGGAAGCCCCGAAACTTACCACCAAGGAAATAGGACGCTGAATTCTGAAATCAAAGTCAGCTACGCTCTCGTTCGGCAGCATGGCACGAACCTTCATAATCTTAAACTGCTTTATCCTTCCGGTATGAGGCACTAAAAATTTTCAGTAACTCGTGTCTGGGTCGAAAGGTAAACGGAGGTGGAAAAGCCACATCTATTGGTTTGACTCACCATGTGGGCCTCGGCAGAGATCTATAAGAGGACCACAGCGGTAGACTGTTGTGCTCGTGCCATCAGGGATCTTGTCACGAATAATCTGTAGAGAAAATTGCGGTAAGCATTAAGTCATTGTACTTCGGATGGGGATGAATCGAAGTTAGCACTGACGTGTTGCTTGTACTTGTTAGATTGAAACATTTCCAGAAGATCTTCCTTTGAGAGTTCTAGCCGAATGAACGGCTGCTTCTCCTTGATGGCATTGCCGGCAATGGTTTCAAGGGGTTTGTAGTCCGACAACTCCACGACACCTTGATCTGGTAAAGCCATCTACGGTCCGTCAATTAAGATCCGAGGGAAAAAGGAGGTTTGAAGTACCTCATAATACTGTGAAAAGTCAGTCTGGTGTCACCAATGTCTAGAGACCTCGGCGGAGCGGTGAATATACTTACGAAACCATCTTCAACGGGAGGTCCAATGCTGCATACTTCTTAGCATCATCTGCAGGGTCATATTGATTGTGACATTTCCACAAGATTGAGAGTGTCGGATGCCTCAGATACTACTTACCACAAGCTACAGCCAAAGCGCCGCTCACAAGCTTCACCGAGTATGTGGGCGGATGAGTGCCAGTAGACTTTCTTGGCTTCAGGGTCCTCGAAGGGAAGTAGCTCAAGGCGACAGCTCTTTTCCTGTTGTTTGGGTCAGAGCTACAACCTTCAGAATTCCAAGGAGACTTTTGATAACGCACAAGAGGTCGTTCTAGGTCCCATAGGTCACCGTCGACTCGAGAAATCACTGTACGCTCGAAGAGGGACTTGGAGATGTCTTCCATAACGTTAGTCAAATCCCTACAATGAATCCGCCCCCGGAGAAAGGTAGGGGGTGGTACTTCGTGCAATTTCTGCAGGAGTGGTTTCCCAAGATTCGCCCACTATAATCTTCCCATCCTCCTACAATATAGTAAGCTTCTAAGAACATAAATCCAACGTTCTGGTTGTCCAACTGACCAGGGCTACCTGTATCTTCTCCCTTGGCTTCTTTGCAACCTCTTCGTCGTATTGTCTCTTCAGGCGCTCAAATATCCGTATCCTATGGTCTAGGTACTCGGGGGCAGGATGGAGCTCGAGTGGGCGTGCGTCGGAGCCTTCACCACCCTTCTTCTTCTTGTCTTTCTTGGGTTTCTGTTCTTTAGATACTGCGAGATTCTTTACACCCTCGACGGCATCCTTTACGGCGTCCATTACGTGAGGTACAATGGTGTTTCTGTCGAGGTGAGGGGAGGTATTTATGTAAGTTGCTGGGGGCGATGAGTCAGTCAATAGTTGCCAAAAAGTGTGAATTGAGAAGAAGACGAATACAAGATGGCAAATTGCTTACTTTTCGTACTTCAGTACGCTCGCTGTAAATTGTACCAGACAAATCTCAATTCTAGCTTACATTCGTTGCGGAGTCATTGGTTTGCAGCGAATCTCGGAGGGGAGTTGTTTTGTGGTCGTCGCACCGAAGTCTTGGCGTTGGCGGGACAAAGCTCGGCTAGGACGAAACAATTTTCCGTTGAATTCGACTTTTTGCACAGGACCCTCGACACTGTGACAATTGCGCTCCAATACCACAAAGAAATATAAAAATGTCATCTCGTGGAGGATTTCGCGGCGGCCGTGGAGGTGGATCTAACTTTGTTCCTCGTGGCGGTTGGTTACCCCCTCTTGAAGGCATGTAAGAAGAGCTAATACTTTGCGCAGGTCGAGGCGGTGGAGGCTATCAACAGTCGTATGGACCACCAGCTACCGTACTTGGTATATTTATGTGTTAAAAACCTAAGTTGGAGCTTCTCTAACTTTTGCATAGAGATGGGAAAGTTTGTTCACGCATGCGAGGGCGAATTGGTGTGCGAATCGATAAACACAAAGATCCCATACTTCAATGCACCCATTTACCTTGAGAACAAGGTGAGCGATATGGCACACACTCTATACAGAGCTTTAGTGGAACTAATCTGAGATTAGACGGCAATTGGCAAGGTCGACGAGATCCTAGGGCCACTTAACCAAGTCTACTTTACAATAAAACCACAAGAAGGAATAGTCGCAACCTCGTTTAAGTCTGGGGACAAGTTCTATATTGGTGGAGATAAACTATTGCCTCTGGAGAAGTATGATGCCCTGAAAGTGTTTAAGTAGAACCACGGCTTACCCACCGCTCAGATTTCTCCCAAAGCCAAAGCCCCCACCAGGTTTGCAAGCTAGTCTCTGGTTCCCGATTACATATACTCACAAGTTCTAGGTATGCCCAAACCGAAACGTGCTGGAGGCGCTGGTCGGGGTGGAGCTCCTCGAGGCCGTGGTTTTGGTCGTGGAGCATCGCGGGGGCGAGGGGGCTTTGGTGACCGAGGCGGTAGAGGCGGTGCAAGAGGTTTTGGAGGAGGAAGGGGTGGAGGTTTCCAATCCCGTGGTGGTGCAAGTCGGGGGGGGAGCAGAGGAGGGTTTAGCCGGGGTCGGGGGAGCTATTGATGGGTTTAGTATCGATATTACCGGTTACTGGACGGCGTTTAAGGCTGGGAAAGGTTATTTCGAATTGTACAACGTGGCTGGAACGCTCTCCGAGGGCGTTATAGTTCTGTCTGTGTACGGAGAATTTCGATCGAAAATAGAGCGTATCATCGGGGGCAAGACCGACTTAGCGAAGCGCTATCCGGAGTGATTCTCGCGCCTACAATGACGTTTCTGCCCCTGCCAAACTTGAAAAACAAAGATGCCGTCGGTCTGCCTCCAACACCAAAGTCAACACCAGCTCTATACTTCCACTCCCCCAACAGACTTCACACTGCCGTACAAGTTTTCAAGTATCTCTATTTTTTAGCTTCACGTTTGCCAAACACACTTAGCTCGCTACTCTACCATGTCTCGAAGAAACGGTGCGCCAAACGGCACCGAGAAGGATGAAGCTCCTCCTGCGCCCAAGGACCTATGTACGTGGCAATATTGGCTGTCACTCAGATATAGGAACTGACGCACTTGGCAGCTCAAGACAAGCAAGCAAGACTACTCTCTTCGGACTCTGGCCACTTCTCGCTGATCCGGTATGCTTCAATACCGCTCCCCAGCCGCAAACTCACCGTATGCACAACCTAACTGTCCGCCAGAGCCCTACACATGGCCGATTTCATCACTGAACTCAATGGTACAGACCCCGCACATGTATATCTCAGTTACAAACACTAAGACTTGCTGCGAGGCTTCTGCGGCATAATGTCCGTCTTTTCCTCGATGCGGTACTGCCTAGGCAGCCCGCACGACTACGGCAACCTCTGGGCCGCTCTGGCCTTTATCCCGCTAGGTCTCTTCTTCGATTTCATGGACGGCAAAGTCGCACGCTGGCGGCAAAAAGCCTCTCTAATGGGCCAAGAATTAGACTCACTCGCTGACCTGGTACAGCCCCCCAGCACTAGCCCCAAGCCCCAGCACTATACTCCAGATTAACAATTAACCAATCTCCCAACAGGTCTCCTTCGGCGTCTCCCCCGCCGCATGCGCCTTCGCCATGGGCATCCGCACACCCCTCGACCACCTCCTCCTCACCTTCTTCATCCTATGCGGCCTCACCCGCCTCGCCCGCTTCAACGTAACCGTCTCCGTGCTCCCCAAAGACGCGTCCGGCAAGTCAAAATACTTCGAAGGCACACCCATCCCAACATCCCTCGCCATCGTCAGCCTCATGTTGTACTGGGTCTCGCAAGGCTGGGTGCTCGAGAACGTGCCCCTGGGTACCGTGTTTACCGGAACAGCGTTCGAGTTCCATCCCGTCGTTGGCGTCTTTGTGCTTCATGGTTGTTTGATGGTTAGTAAGACGATTCATATACCGAAGCCGTGAGCGTTTGGGTATGGGTTAAAATAGAGGGAGTGGAGGGGTCTTGGGGGACTATAGAGTAGGACGCGCTTGTTTCTCTCCGCTTGTTGCTGCAGGGAAACGAACAGGATACGACTGAACTGGGTTTTTGGTCGATGATGAACATTTTCGATGGGTATTAGAATTTTAAAAACAAATTGCGAGGCATGTGGCTTTGCGCTTTGTGGCATGAGTTCTATGTAAAGCAGAATGATATGAATTGTTTTCCTGGCTCTGAATTGAAGAGGGAATGTGTCAAAAATCGAACCTACAGGTCGAGGGAGGAAATAAATACCCCTGCCCAAACATCCGGCATGTCCAATGTCAATCACAATCAAAAAGCAACCAACATCCGAGTATTCAACAATTAGTTTAGTATTAATAGATAAATGCACCGGTCTAATCCAGCCGATGCCACCCGCTCGCCCTTGAGGTAGCTCCATCCCATCTATCAAACCTCGGAAAAGTCCTCCATGTATAATAACCCCGTACCGATAAATCGACCACCTCATTATAATACCCATTTCATTACCGACACCGCTATCCAGGCAGGGGTAGAGTAGCAAGCGAAATTTCTAAACATATTTCCCCCCCAATCCCCTTTCCCGTCCCTTCCCACATGAGACAATAGAAAGATAGAAAGTAGCAAACACTGTACCGCCAGTGATGCTGGCGAGGGAAACATCTGCGTAACCAATGCAAATGCTGCAAAAAAAAAAAAAAAAAAAAAAAAAAAAAAAAAAAAAAAAAAAAAAAAAAAAAAAATTGGCGACAAGGGATTGTTCGAGGAGAAGAAGCATGCATCCGTGAGAATGAGACATGCAGAGAGAAGCGAAGAGAGGTTTATATACAGGAAAAGAATAATCAAGCTCCAAGATCATGCGTCATCCCGTTTTGTGCGATGTGTACACGTGCGGCTGGGGGAGGAAGGCGGAGTGTCTAACGTGTGATGATCAAGGAGAAGCCGTCGAGCCATGCAGCGCAGGAGCCTGATATACCGGCGATGGTGTAGCCGCGGGGTGGGATGAGGGTGTGTCTATGTTGCCACGTGGATTAGCCGCTGCCATCTTATGCACATATTAAGATAATTAGAATTGAGGACATACCCGCTACCCCCTGTTGGATTGCCGTAGATCTCACTCTTCCGCCCTAGGCTTGTGAGGATCTGTAACCCATCTATCCACAGGCCGGCTCGAAGATAGAAACCCATGATGATCTCGCCTCTCCTGGTATCTAACGAGAATTCGGATCCACCTTCTTTCCCACCCCGTTTGCCAAATAATTGGCTCGTCGAGTCTTCGTACAAGAATTCGATTCCATCTACAGCGAAGCCATGGTATACTCGAACGGCAGTGAGGAGCTTCGTTTGTACGTAGCAGCTGTCTATTACAAGATCCTGTGGCTGCGAGCCATCCATTTGAGAGAACCCGAGCTTGCTGCCACGAAAGCCCCAGCGACCGTCTGGAAGGCGAATCCGCGCATATTTGGTGTTTGCTAGTTGGCTGAAATCTTCAACCACGTGTTTTCCTTGACCAGCGGAGAATATTTCGAGTTTGAGCCGTTTGTTGCGCTTGTCTTGTGGTAACCGGTCCCGTAGTTCAGACTCAACCAGAGTAACTTGACGTGGAAGGCCATTGTGACTATTGTTTGCATCCAGGTATTCGATGTGTGCACGACAAAGTTCATCGCCTTCAGTAAAGAGTTCAATCCAGGCGATACCTGACGGCGCGGTTGCTAGAACTCCGCCATTGTCAACAGTCCAGACTTGAACACTGCCATCTGCGCTAGGCGCCATATCAATTGGAATACGAAAACATGGGTGGAACCGGAAGCGCAGACAGTCTAATCTGTGCCAGGCACATTCGTCTTCTGGCAGTACGAGGCGTTGTCCTGGGGATTTCGTTCGCGTAGAGTAAGGCTCCCGGCACGTAAAGGTTCGGTTGAAGCGGACGTAATCGCGTAGCATTACACCGGACTCTTGATGCGGGCACCCGAACAAATGTCCCGTTTCATGAAGATGGGCGCCAATGCCAATGTTGGCAGCCTCCCAATTGCTTCCCGATTCGTTGCAGTCATTGGCCACGTATGTTGTGTCTGTCCTTGTGCAATCTGAGAACGCGGGAGCAACTTCTTCAAGGCTTGCAGGATAACTCTGTAGCGCATGGGATCCGAATATAGCAAGCTGAAGGTCCCCATCACCACCGCCTAATGCTGCATGCCCACGAATAGTTTTCACCTTTGGATCCCAATGCGTATCCAAGAATAAGCATGACACATAATGTTTTTGCCCTGGTTTTGGTTTGAAGTAATCCTTCACAGCTTCTCCGGCAATCCCAAAAAGATCACCTTTCTTCGTAGCCTTGTCGTACTGCTGAGCTAGATCGAGATCCCGTATTTCTGCAACGGTCTTGCTTGACCGAATGATGTGGATTTTCGCTTCATTCCGCATCTCACCAGTCTTCATATCATGGTAAGTGAGCGTCCCAGGCTGCCACTCCTCTTCATATCGATAACATCGACGTCCAAACCCTTGTCGGTTCATTTGCTCCCCAGTAAAAGCCTGCCAAAGATAGGCAGACATTCGGAATTTACGGATTGCAATATCCAACCCATTGCCTTCCCGATACAACCGCTCGGGCACTGTATCGTATGTTCCCGGAGAATCTCGACCAAGAATTATTGCCAATTGAAGAGGCGGAGAAGAATTTAGTGGCAGGTAGTTAATGCTGAGGAAAGACGAATGTGCCGGAACGGAAGTATTGCTCGAAGACACTTTGGGTGAGGTAAAGTCAAGCCGGATCCGGTTGAATCCAGGTTGGAGGTGGATTAAGGCCTTGAAGTAGGAGTCGCAAACAGGCCAGCTAGTGGGAGGGAAGCTATCTTGGTGGTGGATCACAGTTACGGTGCCGTCCAGCGGCTTGTGTGATGGTTCGCCAATCTTCCCAAAAATCAAAAGAATCTTCTGGTTCACCTTGGTATATAAAAGTTAGGTGACGGATGTCAGAATATGTCAGGGACACGTACCCAAGAGCCATCGGATATTGAAAGAACGCGAGGACCAAGAAGCGACGATGGATTCAGGGACTTCTGTGAACCATTGGTGGTAGGGGAAGTCAGGCCCTACAGGAACGATGGCCGTCAGTCACATTCCCCAAATGAAAGTATAGTGTAGTCCACCCACGTTCATGCTGTAGCGCTTTGTGCTGATTTGAGGTCGTGTTGGGAGCGGAGGGGCAGCGCCATTCAACCCTTTAAAGTTTAAAGAGGGGTCTTCCGACGGTAGGGTGCTCGGCGGTGTTGTAGATCCAAAAGCAGAATTAAGGGTCGAGGTGGACTTATTGTGAGGGATGTTGGGATTGCCATTGGAAGATCCATTGGACTTATTTGAGGACTTGTCTGTTCGGAAGCTTGCTTGGGACCTTCTTCGTAAGCTACTAAGGAAGGAGGGCATGACGAGGGTGAACTCCAGATGTCTAGGATACAAACGGCAAGGAGAATGGCCTGGAGAGCACAAGAACGGCTCGACAGGTGGTGAGAGTCGGTTAGTCCGGAGTATGGGAGTGAGAGCGGGGAGGGTGCGGACAAGGTTGCCACTAGAAGCTTGTGATGCGCACAACGAGCGACGTTGGAAGAAGCGACAGACGGAGATGGGTTTTGAGCAGTGGGAGAAGTTAGAAGCAACAGCTCCGCGCCTGGTGTTGACGTTGGCTGCGTGTCGCGACAGTGGTTCGGGCGCTAGAGTAGCAAGGAGGATGGGTTTATCATTTCCTTTTGGTGGTCGACTTGATACACCATCCAAGTTGCACTGCAAGCCCAGCCAACAAGATATGCAGGCTACAACCAGACCAATATAGATAAACGAGTTGCAGGATGTTTTTCTGTGCGCTCGGCTGCAAGAGCCAGGTACAAGCAGGATGTCTGCGGCGCGGCAAGATGGCAGAAGCAGGAATATCTCATGCTTCACGTGGGATTTATGGAGGATTCATGGCAAATTCCCAGATGGCCTTTCTGCCTTGATAGCTTCCTTGCCACACTTCTGCAGGATATAACGGTGACGACACTGAGCCGCAAGAAGCTCTGAGCTTGGCTTCTGTTTGCAACCAAGGATAAGCCCCTGGAAAACGCATTGATTGACAGCTGCCACCAATCACCAGCCATGCCGGTAATGATTAAAAAGCGGGTGAATTTGTACACGCTAGCACCCTCTAGGTATTGGCTGTATCGTAAGGAATGTCAGCGTCAGGTTTAGAAACGGCCACCACCAACTTCACCAAGAATTGCATCCCAGCAAGGCTGCTGCAGGACGCTGGAGCCATAAGCCGTAATTTCGATTACACTCACTCCCAACAGCCAGCGGAGAGCATTCCTTGTCGGCCTTCTATATGTGCCTGTGCCGTTATGCTTAAGACGTTTGCATAGATACACGGGCTGACTTGACAATTCTCTCCACCTCGGCCGTGCCCAGAGAGGCCAAAAAACCCATCCTCGCGCTCGCATTCCTGCCGCCTCAGCTCATGCTGCACCCCGACCGAACTGAAACACTTAACAGAGAATATCTGCCTCTCCCCCATCGAGACCTCGCTAGCTCTGTAACCTCATCTTGCCATGGCCTCGACTGAGCGTTTAGACCAGCCCGCTGAGGTTGCGAGCAAGGTGTTAAGGAGAGCTCAAGTGTCAAAGGTACTTGCCCTTAATTCATGCAGCATTCGACATTGGACTCTAATTCTCTACATGCAGATGACCCGGGCCTTGCAGAACCGCCTGGCTTTGGCCAATGTCAAAATCAAGCACGGCTGGGAGAGCATGAGTCTCGACACTCTTGAGCCCAAGGTCGAAATGGAGCTCAAGCGGAAGCGACCTGGGTCCAGTAACGAAACCATGTCCGAGACATCCTCTTGTGTCTCTGACCGATTCTTGCCCATCGGCGTCCTCGATTCCTCTCCTCTCGCGGCCCCCATATTCTCAGACGATGTTCGAAGATCAGGGAGCAGTCACAGCCAGGGCAAACGACCAAAATACTCTCAGCCCTTCAAGTACCCTGGTTCCAGCAACCATACTCGAACGAAAGTGCGGACGTCAACTACATCTGCTACGTCTTGGAAAAGTACGTATCGACTGCCGGAGTCGTCCCCAGTATATCATCGTAGGCATGCGCACTTTGGTACTTCTCATGCGCCGAGTCTATCCTTCGTCTCGGAAACATCTACCATTCCCGACGAACAAGTCTCTCCCCTGCTTTCCGAGGACGACGACGAGGACTTGCCCGTGTCTTCGTTCCAAGTCTCGAATTCTCATCGCTCCTCGCCTCCATTCCGGGCCCCTCGTACGCCACCTCCAGGAGTGGCTCGTTACGCTCGACTTCGGAACAGTGCATTCAACGCTTCAGCTCGTGACGGCCAAACCGGCGAAGAAGATGCCAATCTCCTAATGTATCTAGCTACTTCACCTTCTCCTGCACGCCCCGGCTCGTCCAAGGCCCGGGTATTTGCACCAACCACCCCTCCTCCCAAGTCTACACCTCTACCATCCTCCATGATGTCCACCCCTGGAGGAGGCGGAGCACCCTTCCCAGGATTCGGCTTGAGCACACCATCCGCAAATCTCAACTTTGCTGAATTCCTGAACATGACTCCTAGTCCTGCTCAAATGGCCGGCGGATGGGGTCGTACACCTGCAACAGCGAAAACACCACTGGCTGCTCGTGAGGCTAGAAGACGGCTTAATTTCGACTCCCTCCTCCCTCCCACAAGCGCCAGCAGTCCAAATCTGGGAATGGAACGACCGCGAATCGGAAAAGTAGAAACCGGTCTCGGCATGGACCTTGGAGGCGAGCTTGTCTCGTGACCATCAAAACACTTTGCATGAACACTCCCTGCAAAGACTCTTTTTATACGATCCTTTACCTCATTGTCCAACGAGGCGAACGAGTAATGACCTTTGATACGACGCTGGATATCTCCAGGATTACTGTTTAAATAGCACCAAACGCCCGCATGGCATTGCTTTACTGCTCTTCTCGCGGTCCCTACCAACATAGCAAGGCGTTTTGATACAATTGGGTGGGATTCAGTTCCTAAACAGGTGTTTGGACACCTAAGGAATAACCATACAGGCTTATTGGGTAGATTTTTTTCATTTTCTCGAGTCTAATTTTTTGTTTGATCCTCTACCTCACACGTAGCGATAACAGCACAACATTTGGTATTCTAGCGATTTGTTTGTGAAAGCGAATGTCTGTTACCTGGATGTGGATTCATTTTGGTTCTGAAGATACCTGGACTACTACCGCTCCATTTTCCCTTTCTGTTCCTCTTTATTACCACTCGCCCCTGCGCAAGCGAGCGGTTGAGCACTTGGGCATGCAAGCGCTTGTCCCGTCTCACCACATTCCCATCCCGTCGAATATACGTTCTCAGTCTCCAGCCAGCATCTGTCTATGGAAGGATCGGGGAATAGAATATCCTGTTTGTAGGTAGCATAGCGCAGCGCTGGAAATCCTTCCCAGCGGAAAATGAAATAGAGATGGCATCATCACGAAAGTAGCAAGCAAGCAAGACGGACAAAACGGAAGCGAGAACGCCACCAAGTTCGTAAATCGCACGGTAGTAATTAAAATCTAGATTTCGCCTTTTTCACTAAAACCCCGAAATTCTCGCACCTCAAAAATATGGCCAACAAAAAAAAAATTCCAAACCTGCAATTTTGCCATCTTTCCATCTCGCAATCCACACACCACCTCACGTCTTTGATGCAAAGGAGTCATTTCAGCTGTCCTAGGTATCACCCCTCACGATCCCAGCAGCCAGCCAGCCATGTCCTATCCTGCCGCGCCGGGGCATTTAATCCTGCCTTTTGAATGGCCAATCATGGCCAATCCATCGGACAGCAACGGTAACCCCACTTACGCGCCGAGTCGCGTCGGGGCGTTCGCGCTCGAACCGCCTTGTCACTAGCCCCCTTTGCTGACACGGTATAGAATACCGAAATAAAGCGGTTATTCTTTTAAAACCTGACAGCGTATTAACGGCCGGGGGTGGGGGGGCCAGCACCGTTTGCCGCGCCCGGCCAAGCTCCGCTGATCAGTTGCCTGGAGAGCTAGGGGAGCAGCAGGATGCGCCGTCAGTGGGTGGCTGGCAAGACCTCGCCGGCAAGCCTGGTCCAATCAGAGGTCTGCTCCTCCCTTGTCTCCCCTTTTTGCAAACTGTTTGCTGTCACTTTTGCTTGGCCAGTTGGATCTTTTTTTTTTTCGCTTGAGGAGGGCCGGAGATAAGCTGCCTGCCTAACGAAAGCCTTTGCGCTTGCCGCCAAGGCGGGAACCTGGCAGCGGCTTGGTGCGGATTCACATGAGGATTGGCATCGGCTTTGAGATGACGGGATTGGCAGATTGTGGTGTGGCTTTGGACGACGGGAAGGGAAAGGGGATGGATGGTCATTGGAGATCTGGGGATGGGGATTTGACTGTAGCTGAGGGATGTAGTCACACTTACGATGGAGGAAAGGGGGTTACTTTTGGAGCGAATCGATTTGTTGTTTGCTGTGAGTGAGACAGGTGGTGGAGTGGCTCAACTAGTACTTGGATTGGCGCTGAAGGCTCTCATCTTAAATCAAGGGAGGAACTGCTATCTTTGTGCTCCTCAGAAAGCCTAGCAAGGTGACTCCTATGTCGAGCCCTGCCATATTGATGCTAGGAGCGCTTTTTGGTTTCCCCAAACTCTTTAAACCACAGCCAAACCCGTCATGTAACAGATGAAGTTGTTCTTTGAACTATATGGTGAGAATTATTCATATCCTAAAGATGCCTACTCTTCCAATGTGGATAATCCCAAGTAGAAGAAAAATCCCCACAAAAATGCTCTACACTATACAGGAAGACGTCAAGCCTTCCATTGGTATTCCCGCAATCTGCTGCAAAAGCCGCATCAAATGCTCACTATATCCCACCAAAACGCCATGCCGTCCAGGATTAAGTGCGATGTCGCAAGCTCATAAACACCATATAACACATCGGAAACATATACAAGAAGATGCACCATCGTTCTACACATCGGTTTCGTAAGAGGTTGTCGGAACATCGAAGATTGGAGCAGAGTGGTGACTGCTAGGTTGGAGAGGAAGGCCCGGAGCTTAGTCGAACTGATTCTGGCTCACTTGGCTGGCCATGATCATCATCCATATCAGAAATACGGTGCCAATGATCCAGAAAGCAAAAGCAGCGTTCCAGCAAGAACCTATGACACACCAAAGTCAGCCCACAGTCCGAAGTAGTCATCAGCATCCTCCATGGTGGACTCACAAATGTTATTCTGCTGTAACCACGCCAGCGTGTTAGCGCTCGGGCCGTAAACCTTCATGTTATTCACATAGGTACTGCATTGATTACTGATGTTCGGCCCGCTAAACAACTGTATCGACGTGGCAATAACCCCTGTTATGAACAGTACGAGGAGTATAAAGGAGAGCAGCATCATGACACCAGGTAGTAGTCGCCGTTGAGCAATCAGGATGAGCTCTATGAAGATGAAGATGATTGCTAACGCGCCAACGGAGACGCCGTAGGGAAAGAGCCTAGCAGACAGACCAATCAGTAAACACTTCCACAGATTCAGAACAGCGCTCGAGGTTTCTAGCGAACACTGCTGCTCGTGGACTTGCCATGGTGTTGGTAATCTCATCTGATTCTGTATCTGCATGAACTCGGCGAAAACACCCAAGATCGTGCTCGCTGTCACTAGCATGATGATTGTCCATATGTTGAGTTGCGCATCTGGCCAGTAGTACTTCTCCCGCACGACTACTGCCGATGCCACTGTTCGCGCCATTGCTACGTTTTCACGGCGCCTTGCAGAGACGGTGGGGTTTCGGTATCAGCTCTAGGAGCACTTTCGGAGGCGTGGAATTGAGGAACTAAGTATGTGCTATTGAAGTCGCAGATGTTCGGTTATCTGAGAAAGACGGCGCCTTTTATAGATTTCTGAGAGCTGTGCCTCGAAAGAGGTACCGTGATGCGCGGCTCGAGTTCTGGCTATTCGCACGTCGTTGGCGCGGTTTCCTGCCTTTATGCTCGGTCCAGCGGAACTGAGGATTTATTCGAGTCTCTCTTGAGAAATGTCTGCGCGTCAGTAGAGCGAGGCCGAAGTGTTGGTTGCGTGAATCGAAACAATCCGGACGTGCCACGAAGACGTGAGGTGGGACAAGCGAGTGACGCGGGATGCACGGATGTTCAGGAGCGTGGCAGGCGGACAGTTGGAGGGACGGGAAGCTGCAGGGAATGCGCTTTAAGATAAAAAGGTACAACGAAGGTTTTGAAGAAGAGAGAAAAGGTGAAGGTAGAAGCAAGAATCCGTATCTGAATCTTGGAACTGGTAAAGCTCGTTGACGTAGATAGTAGATTAGTGCCCGTTTCTTTTCTCTGGGCACTGCCGCAATTGCAATGGCTGGCTGCCAGTGGAGGGGGGGGGCTGGGTACCCACTCTCCACCAAAACCACCAAAAACGTCATCTTAACAGGGAAAAATTCTGCGAAGATTTTCAGCGTTTTAGGATCTGTGTGAGAAAAACTTTTTTTTTACTATATGTCTTTTGAGGTGGAGTTGGCTTCAAATAATAGAATATTGGTTGAAGTTTCTACCGGGAACAAAGACATCAAGCCCACGAGGTATCGAAGTTGGTCATGAACAGTGCATGTCTTCTCGATGACTCCAATTAAGTATTAGTCGCATCTACTAATGGTCATAGACCTGGAAGGTGTCCAAAGTACCTCCCACACTAGTAAACCTAGACGCCTTAACATGCTACAGTACTAGTACAATGAAAGAATGGGATTCTTGTAACTCTTCACTTCTTTCGTGTCACGATTTTGGTAATCGCATGTCTGATGACAATGCCCGCCTTCTCCGTCTCTTTCTTTGTCAGTCCAGTTGTAATGCACACCTTGAGAGCCGGCTGTGGTTGCCAGCCCTGATCCCTAGCACCTGCCCCGAGAGCTGGAGGCATGCTCTTCAGTCTGGTAATGAGAACGCCATTCGCAACGCACTGTTCTTTGTTAGCTCGTACAAGCGTAGTGGAGGTAGTGGATTGGACGTTGACATACCTCATCGACAACGTCCTGAAGCAAGAACTCTTGGTCATCGATGCGGAGCTTTTTGGAAGCCACCACTTCTGGCTTCAAAACCAGAAGCATGATTGGATTATCAACAGCGCTTGTGCACTTGACCCAGTCACTTCTGGGATCCAGCTGTGCGCGCATTGCTTTGATGTTTTCCCTCAATTGTACCATGATGTCCGGTGTCTCCTGTAATATCGTGATCGTCTCACTGGCTGTTGTCGCTAACAGGGCTGGTAAGGCAGCGGAGAATGTATAAGACGCCGAAGAAATCCGTTGATGCTCAACAACTTCCTCTGTGCTTGCACAAAAACCCCCAGCTGCACACAGAGGCCCTGATAGGGAACCGATGATCATGTCGACTTCGGTGGCGTCCACATTCTGCTGTTCTGTGATACCTCTGCCGGTTCTGCCCAAGACGCCATATGACCAGGTTTCGTCCAGTATCAGGCGGAATTTGTAACGCAATTTTAGTTCAATCTAGGATAAATCAGACATCCGGGCTCCGTGTTGTTGTAATATTCCTGGTAACTCACCACTTTGGGAAGATCGATAATGTCACCCACATTCTCAAACAGACCTTCGGTGATAATAAATCGTCTGGTTAAAGGCTTCCTCGCTTGCTCTTTTGTTACCTTTTCCAGCACCCGTTCAAGGTCCTCCATATCGTTGTGTTCATACCAACGAACCGTGCTACGAGATATTTGGATGCCCTTCCGTATGGCGTAATTCACGGCTTTGTCTGCTACAATAATATCGCCTCGCTTCAAAAACGATGGTATAACGCTGCTGATGGTCGAAAATGCCTGAGCATAAACAATACAAGCTGTGGTACCCAGATGAGCCGCAATATCCGCTTCCGTCTTCATGTGCACGTCCTGGGTGCCGTAAAAGCCCGGGGGACCGCAAGGACCAACACCATATGTGCGGAGAGTTTGAATTGCCTTTTCCTTCAGCGTCTCATTCGCTATGAAATTGTAAAAGTTGTAAGAGGCGAGGTTCATGACAGTTCGACCATTGGACAGCTTGGACTTGGGACCAGTCGGACTGATACGGTCAGCGGTAGGAGGGCGATGGAGGACGAATCTACTGACCCAACTATTACAGGTCTTTTCTCATTTTGAATCTCTTCAAACGGGGTTAAAGGCGCAACCAAAGGCTCGGGGGTCCAGTCGTCGACGAGCTCGTCAATCTCCTGTTATCCCTTTCAACAATGAATCGAGTCGTGAGTTGGAAAGACACATACCTCTTCTGACAAAGCAACATGTTTCTGTTTCTGCGTCGAATATGTAGGGGCTAAAAGGTATCGAATTGCGAAAAGGAAAAGGAACAGTTCGACAGCAGATCGTACGGGATCATTTTGATAGCTCGACCTTATGTATCGCAGCAAAATGGCCGAACCCGGCATCTTTTGGAACTGGGTATTGACGTCGTTTATGAGTCGGAGTAATGCGTCTTGCGCATCATGAAAGTCCATGGTGGGCTTAATAAAGTGTGGGATAAACAGAGCGCAGAGCGTAGAATAAAGTGCAGAATCGCGAATGCCCATACTCGGGCGACTCGGAGGATCCTGTGCTGGCACGTATGATGACGATCACGTGATGGAGCAATCCCCCTTAATTTTGTCAACGGCAAATTAGAACGTCAAACCTTGGAAGTTAGCCGTATTCAATTATCACATGGTACTTAGTTTTCATCTTAACTTCTATACATTCACTATCGCTATATAACATATCACCGCCAAACAAAACAGTCACCGTCTCGAGTATGTGCAAACCAGGCTTCAGTGGAAGCAGACAATCAAAACGAGAGGAAACCTCAAGGCATCTATCCCACCAAACACCAAAAACAAAGAGACGCAGAAGCAGACGATTCGAAAATTACAGATCATTATGTAACCGCTGCCCAAGCAGACGATTTACAGCTTCATGCTTCTGAAGTGTTGTACAAAGCCAAAATCCGTATCGAGTAAGCGCGCCTGCTCGCTATATGCATGTACTGCCGTGTATTTTAGAAAGCCATGAACCTTACTGCACCAGTTCCCGTCGCTGCCGCGCCGTTGACGGCGGTGCCTGTTTGCGAGCCGCTGGTATCATTATTGTTGAGGCCGGTCGGCTGGAGAAGTTGCATTGGAATGGTTGGTAGCGAGGTGAGGTATTTACCGGCGACGATTGGGCCAGCGATTAGGGCAACAAAAACGATGAGGATCAGGAAGTAAAGAATTGCATATCGGATAACTCGTCGCTTCCTCAGCTTCGTCTGCTTGAGAGAATAGATAGGAGGCCGGATTTGACGACTGAAACGGTTAGCACACGAAAATAGAATAATGATTGTCATCTGAGAACGTACCTTGGGCGTAGCCAAAACAGCATGACGGAGTGAAACTTGTCAATATACGGAACCAACAGTGCTGGAAGCATTATGAACAAGAGAATATGGCCGAGTATGAAATCGGCAGCGAACATCCCGAGTTCTGTGATCTTGCAGAGGAACTCACGTCCAGGCTGCGAGATGGTGTGCCAACCCATGGCATACCACTTGCCTGTCCACCAGGCAATGTTTGCTGTATCTGCCTTGAATTCTCGAGTAAGGGCCAGGGCAATAATGAGCTTGAAAAAAAAGCGCTGAATGGCTACGACGGCAATCATACCCAGAAGGGCCTTGGCAAAGCTCCAGCCTTCCAAGAAGAACATGACTTCGAAGAACGCAAGGAGCATAAATACAGCAACGCCGTGAGCAATAGCAGCAAGAACAGCACCGAATTTCTTGCAGCAAATGCTGAGCAGTGGTCCCATACAGCAAGCCATACCGAACAGTCCAGCGAGGACACCAGCATTGATAGCAATTGGTCCAAAGGCAACAAGGGCGACCCGAATGAGAGAGTTGGTAGCCTTGATGTCAGTTGGAGCACCCTTGCTGTCCAAGCTGCGGTCAGCGTCTTTTACTCCAGTTTGGGCATTGATGAAGAGATAAGGAATAAGTGTGACCGCAACAAGGACAAGAGGACCGACGATCTCACTGAAGAAGATGTTACCAATGTGAGCGCGCGGGACATCTCCGGAGAGCTTCGAGGATGGGTCTCCGAGTGCTTTGCGCTTGTAACCAGTGATGCGTGTTCGAGAAAGACGGCAGTAACCAATCCAAGAAGCACTGTGAGAGCGCGTGTTTCCACGGGAAAGCCAGCGGAGATACTCTCGGTAGTCGATGAAAAAGTCGTTCCATGAGAATTGATGCGGGTTGAACAGGAATGGGCAGATGCAAAGAGCGAGCAGTGAAGCCCAGAAGTAGATAAGCCACGCTCCCCAGACGGTGATGGTCGCAAAGAGCAGCATCATCAGAGACCGAGCGCCGATATAGATGGAAGGTCCAGCGAAGCGAGAATAGAGAATACCGAACGGGATGCGGGCAGTGGCGAAACCACGGCCAGTACCAATATATCGAGCGCCGCCGAAAGACAAATCAGTATGAAGGGAGTTGGCATAAATCTGGCAGACGAAAACCTCGAATAGTGGTGAAAGGGATGAGAAATGCTTGGCAAGACGAGTTGCAGCACGCCAGAACCCGCGCTCAGTAAGCTCCTGGACAACCAAAGGCACGAAAGAGATGAAGAAGACAATGAAGATAGAGACAATGCAACGGGCAACCCAGTCAAATACAGGCACTAAGTTAGCGCAACCTGTGGGCATCATAGGGTCGGTGATAGGCACATCCTTGTTGTACCTGCAAACGATGGTCTCGTGTCTCAATGCGCCCAAATTAATGATGACGAACATGAAGAGCTGAACCGAAAGCATGATGAACAAGTTGTTGATGTGGAAACCAGGATGTGCGTAGTAGAAGGACAAAAACCGATCCAGAGGAAGTTGAGTGCCGAGATAGTAGTATTCGCGTGAAAGCATCTGTTCTCCCATACCAGTGCCAATCTTAGTCGTAAAGTTGAGAATAGATCCGAAGCCAAGATCACGACCTTTGCCGCACTGATAATACTCGCAATGCTTTATTCTGCCGCCGCGAAGAAGAGCGTTCATACCAGCGTAGATATCCTCGTTGAGATGCAATCCCTTTTGGGCCTTGGAAACGCCGCCACGAGTTGTCATGAAGATACCGTTGAGGAAATCAGGATGACCGTAGTGCAACTTGCCACCGATCTGAGCCAGGGTTCGAGCAAACATGGTTCCGAATGTCTGTTCTTTTCCAGCAGCAACGTCACCCAGGATACCGATGTTCTCAGAGAAGATATATTCGCGTGCACCTAGGATAGCCACAGGGTTGAAGTTAGGGTTCGGGATACCTGGAGTGTAGGGAGAAACATTGTCGGTAGTCATCTCCTCGAACTCGGCTAGAACGCTGCGGATCTTCAGACACTCCTCGAGATAATTATCCTGGTTGGCATCGATGAGCTGAATGTATTCTCCGCGGTAGAAGATGATGCAGTGATTCTGGTTGTCGGATTTACCATCACCAAGGATAGGGTTGCCAGATAGTTGAATGCGGAACTTGGGTCGGCGCATGCCATTATCCATGATCTCGGAGTGCCCGTCGATCAATGCTGAATAAAGACGGGGCTCTTCACCTTCGTTGAGTGGTGGCTCTTCGTCCAGGTAGGCAATTTGAAGATCGGGATATGCACGGAGCAGGAACTCGGTGTTCTCTCTCTCTTCCTTTGAGAATTTTGCATACCGCTGCATCGAGACAACAATCTTGTACTTACGCCTGGCCATGCGTTCTAGTTCGCGTTCGAGCTTGTCAGAATTTCCGCCAAACATCTGAACTACCTCAGGATTCTCCACACGGTAAAGGAGCTTGATAGCACGGCTATAGTTCATGAAACCTGAGATTGTACGATAGAGTGTCTGCGAACGTAGAGAGGCCCAAATACGTGTCCTTAGAGTATACTCCGGGGCAGCAGACTTGAAACCGATGCAGTAAAATGGCAAATCGTCAATCTTGCTCTTGGCAGTATCCTTTTCGCTCTTCTCATAGTCGCCATTGAACTGAGAAGTCTCATCCGCAAGTATCTTGGTGTCCTTTACAAAGCAGTCCCATTCGTGGGGATGGAGCTGTTTCAGATACTCGAGCAAAGTGACACGAGAGTAAGGCTCGTCCTCGCGAATGATCTCACGGAGTGACAGAAGGATCTTCTCGCTATAATGAGGAATCATGACGGTGAATGTTGGCATATTGTCAACCGGTAACGGCTCTGGAATAGGAGTCGAAAGAGATTGCGCAAAGAAAGAGATACGTCGCTCTGCTTCGCTCTGCGCAGGGAAGAATTCAGTCTTGAAAGAATGATCTTCCTGGGAAACGAAGAAGGTAGGGGCACGAAGTGTGCGTTTGCCCTCCTGCTCCGACGGCACCTGGTGGTAGAGCAACTTCTGAACGTGATCGATGGCGAGGAGATGTTCTCGGTACATTGAGATAACAACAGCATTCCAAATCTGGGAAATAAGCACCTTAGGCTTGTACTTAATTTCCATGTCGGTGGTGGCGAGAATCTTCGAGTAGATACGCTTAGGCAACCTAGAGAAGATGTTTCTCCAAGGAGTCCATATAGAAACACCGAGATAAAAAGACCGAGCGACCGAGAAAAGCATGTTCAAGATAATGTACCACAGATACGTATCCAGGAAGAAGAGGATGAGGTCGGTGAAGAACATTAACCCCAGAAGAATCTTGGGTTGGTACTTGCAAAGCACATCTCCAATAATGGCATCCCCCAGGCAGGTGTTAATCTTCATTGTGGACAGGATTCGAATTGGGTCTTTCAGAGACAACGTCAGGAAGAAGTACGACTCAGTCATCTTAGCGGCAAAGACCATTACCCACAGACCGTAGGACATCCACATGTCGTTGCCATGAAGGCGAGGGTAGCTCGCAGTGAACGTTTGGCTGGCAACATATTGTCGCGAGTTACGGGTCAAGTAGCTTCCAAAGAGTCCACCGAGGGGCATGATCGAGAAGAACAGGAAAGTTGCTAGTGCAACCAAGAACTGGACAGGACCAAGGATTTTGGCGATCTTTCCAGTTTGGCTGACGCCAAAGATATAAACACTCGGTCCGATGTTGACGGCGAATACAGCTAGGATGAAGAGGAAACGCTTGGTCAAGTGCTGAGCTCCTGCCCATTTCCGGGGAACATAAAACCATTCTGCGAGTGTTGCAAAGATCATGATAAAAGACGCAATGGTTCCACCCAAAGCGACAGCTGACCATTGTGCGGCGGTGTTGGGTTTGTTGTTGAGCTGCTGCTGATAACCCTTGGTGTATAAGGTGGGAGAGTTAAAAGCAGTATAAAACCAAAATGCCGTGACGTGGATGACCCAGATTCGATTGAAGTTGACTAACATATGGAACCATGAGCGGCGCTCGTAATAAGTCTTGAAAAACACCTTCTTCCATTGAATGTCTTTCAATTTTTCATAACGCTCAGCAGGAGGGAAGTCGACTATCCGAGTTTTGTCTTCCATGACAATCCGTTCGATGCCCTCAGGATACCAGAACAGCTGGTTGCAATCGTCGTAACCAATGATCGAAGCGTGATCTCGTTCGCGACGAACATATTTGCCATCTTGAATTTCGTAGCCTTGGTCTCTGCAGTATTGGTAAAGTGGAGTAATGACATTGTTGAGGTAGGTGAATTCCTCAACTGGCTCCTGGCGGTTTTGGCATGCTGGAGAGTTGAGATAATCATCGGCACATTTGAAAATGAAGCAGAGGCATTCCGGCATGAACCGAACTTGGTTAGCTTCGCCCCAGCAGAGAAGGTAGAGAGCAATTTGACGGACACGGTCGTGCTGAGACATCCGGTTCATGCGGGTTTTCCACCGATACTCGGCGGCTTCCAAGCTGTTGTCGCCTTCCAAGGCTTCAAGAGTTTGGTCTTCATTTTGAGCGTTTCCAGCCTTCTTCTTGGCAGCTTTCCTAGCCTTTCGTGTCCTCCGGTTTGCTTTACCAAGCTTCATGTTGGCAAATCCCACGGCATCGTCCAAATCCAGATGGGCAGCAAAATACCATCGACGGTAGTTGGCATTCTCACCTCCAATGTAATCTGCGTGAAGAGACAGAAGAGCCTGATTCGGCGACATGCGAGAAGCACGAGAATCCAACAATGTCATCAAGTGGTCGTACATGTTCCGCATACTGTCGCGTTGGAAGCCGAATTTGGCTGTCAGATCCAGGAAAATGTCCTCAATCTCTTCCTTTGACAGAGGGATCTGTGCATCGGCTGTCCATGCAGGGTAAGGCTCCCGGGATCGCTGACCAGCCGGCAGAGCATTGGTGTAGTCCATTCCATAAATTGGTGTTGACGCGCCAGAAGACCGATTCCCTCCATACGAAACTTGTGATGAAGGAGGGCGATATCCCCGGTTGTTACCCTCGTTATAACTATTATATCTCTCATCGCCTCGACCATAGTAGTCCATGTCTGCGGCACGGGCCATGTCTGATCTCATTGTGAAATCGCTGAAGGTCTCGGAATCTTCCTCCGAGTCGTGGCCACGGCGTTTGGGCCTTACTCTGAGAAATCATTAGTGAAAAAAAGTCGATTCGACACAAATAAGTTGAATCCTACCCATTTTGACCGTAACCTTGTTGACCGACTGCACCACCTTGGTCGTAGTACTGGTCATTGTAATAATCGTCTTGGTATTGGCCTTGGTGACCTACCTCCTGGTGGCCGCCCTCATAGTACCCCTCTTGTTGATAGTGGCCATGCTGGTTTCCATCATAGTAGGCACTGCGAGTTTGTCAGAGTTTGATACCATTGGCACAAGAAGATACACCGTACGCTTCATCATAATAGGCTTCGCCGTGCTGCTGTTCTGGGTAGCCGCCGTGTTGACCCTGATTCTCGTACTGGCCGTATTGATCGTCATGATAATAAGCGTCTTGGCCTTGGTGTTGGCCATAGCCATCATCGTAATGGCCTCCTTGTGGATGTCCCGACATCTTGGGGAGTTATTAGAACACGATGTGAAAGTCTGCGGAAGCAATTGTTAGTGAATGGAACAGGTGGGCGGTGCGGAATGCGCAGAGCGGCTCAGGATCAAAATCTGAAACCCGTCGGGTCAGAGGATTGCCCACCTCAAACAGTGACCATCAGGACCAGCCAAATTCAAATTAAAGTTGTCCTGAATGTGGACAAAGAAACTGACAGTTTAGGGTTGAGATGATGCGAAAAGAGCGGTGTTGTGGTGGTGTGTTCCAGCGAGTGTTGGCGTGTTTGGCGAGCGAGGGTTCTGAAGAGATCTGGGCAACTCAATCTTTTGTACAGCCACGTCTAATCGGGCTTGCACGACAGAAGAGTGTATTGATGCCAAACGAGAGAAGGCGTTCAGTGTTGATGCAAGTTGCAAGTTGCTGTGGGCGACGCGCGGCTGGGATGGAGGTTGAGCTGCGGCTTCCTTCACCTTCGTGATTGGCGGACCTCCTGTGCCTTCACCGACGCACTACCAGTAGGCTGCAGTTACGAGCGGCTTCCCAATGCAACCTGAGACAGCAGACGGGAAAGACTGGCAAAAGAGCAAAAGAACCAAAAGTAAAAGGGAATTAGGAGCTTGAGGAGGGGTGGGGGAGAAGATGTAAGAACGAGTGGAAGGTTGTCGAGGACGAAAAGGAGAGAAGGAATGGGAATTCGCTTTTGAGCGCCAGGAACTTCGGGGGCTTGGGGGGCTTTCTCGCTTGTGAAGAAGCTGGCCAGGAGGCAGGTTTGCGGCGGCTGCGCTGAGTGGTGAACTGGCAAATTGAGTGGGCCCTCAAGGATTTCAGGCCAAGGCTGTCCAACGCTTTTTAATTCTATGCCAGCATCGCATGTCCAGTTCGTCAGAGAGGCACAGCCAGTGCAGCCGCAGTGCCCCAACACGGCTCCATCATTCACCGAAAATCGTGGTCTGCTCTACCGCTGCTCGAGTTACGCGTTCGCCACGGCTTGATAAGGCCCTGTACAGTATTTATCGGTCCATCACAGCTCCAAAGGGAGCAAGAGATCTCCTCTGCTGTGGCTGCGAAGACGGCCTCCTGGTGTTCCCGCCCTCAAAAGGAGAGCCGAGTGGCAAAAAACTATCCCCGTTCTAAATGTGGCAACGCAAGACGGGCGAGAAAGGCTTTGACAAAACCGCAGTACATTAAACCCGTTAGAACACCTAAGTTATCACAACCAACCAACCTGTGGACGACGCTGCTAAGATGGTTTCGCATGGTACTCCCCCCGCTGCCTGCCACGGCATTCGTGCAGCTCCCCTCCATGCCTGTCCACCGGACGTCACGACTCCAAAGATTAACCAGACCAACCTGAACACGCCAGCCTACCAGGAGTAGTGTCCGAGGTTATCCAACAACAAAAAAATAGCTACAGGAAATCCTGCTGTGGGCTGCTGATCTGCCAACTTCACCTAACCGTCCGCAGATATAGCCTCTGGATAAGAAGAGACCTTATCGACTGCCCAGAATGATGAAGGTGGCGGCCCGCTGTCGCATCCTTGTTAAAACGTTCGCCTGGCAAGCTCGTTCCAAAATTGTCAAGATTCAAGAAAGGGGCTTGCGGCTGATCGCGATATGGCTCAGTTGCGGAGCCCTCGGCAGCTACACTGTCCCTAGGCATTAGGCCGGGGAGACTGCAATAAGTTATATCCAATTGCTCTTCCTTTGTCCGACAAGGCTCTCGGGCCTGTGATCCTCTTAGTTTCGCTCAGATGAATCCTGGGATTCCCCTGAGCCCTGCGCGGTTAGACTCCGCCTCCACAGCACTTTCGATAACAGAATGAACGCAAACAAACTTAAGAGGCGGAAAGCCTTGCTGAAAAAATAATAATCATAGCTAGCATCTCTCGGAAAATCGACGGGCGAAAGCTTTTGCGTGTATGTACGATGGATGTAATTTGCATGTAGGATGTAGTTGTGACTATTCTGGAACACAGTGAATATCATGGGAGTTCCCTCAAACCTCGGGGGACTGAGGCAATTCTCTTTCTGGTCTATATCAGTGTGCTAGTTGCAGCACCAAGTGAACAAACTAGTGTACACCTCCGGAGAAGCCTGTATACACCTCAATTGGGTTGAAGATGGGTTAGTAGATTCAAATTCATTGCCATTGACACATAAAAGCATCAAGGACGGCTGCCGAAAATAAATCCACGTTCGTGTCAGACGTTCTCTCGTACCTGTTGAACGGCTGATTGCGGGACGAAATAGAACTCTTCGGACTGAAGACGGACGAGCTTCAGGGTGCTGGAGAGCGCTGGAAAAGAGTAATTCTCACAGCGAAGGGGCTCGGATTGCAGCTATTCACTTGGTAATGAACACAACAATAAATAGAAGCTTTTACAAATGGAAAACTTGTTGGAGATCTGGATCAGCCAAGAGCCGATCGTCCGCTACTGTTCTGTTGCTGATTGCGCGTCAAACTTAGGGCGCCTCCACAATTCTCGTTTCGGCTTTACGAGGATGCAACCAGGACCGCGCCCGCGTCCCCTGAAAATTGAAAGGCCACCAGACACTCTCTCACATCTACATCCGTCATTCACCAGTTTGTTTCTGTAGTGACTTCTGTTTTCCATCACTCTCGCTCGTAATCCTCTTAATTATTATTCAACGCCTTCTCGACATTCATTATTATCGAACCTCTTTCCGACTTTCGTTAGGTCACTGTGCGAGAGCACCACCTCTTGTGTTTCTCGTCAACGCCAATCACAACACCACCTCACAGGGCATTGCCAACACGGCGACACGGTTAACACCTACCTCCAAACTTCTGTCGATTTCTCTGGCCAGAAATCATCATGAGAGCTTTTGGAATCGCTGCAGCCGCGGCCGCCTTATTCGCGACGTCCGTTTTGGCGGACGTCGACCCGATCGTCATCAAGGTAGCTTATTTCGTAGCCCATTCCGGCGTTCCAGGCTAATTTCTTCCTGTCTTCAGGGCTCCAAATTCTTCTACAAGACTAATGGCACACAATTGTAAGTCCAACCTCATCATACTGAATTATCCGCCATCTTCCGTGCTGACTTCTGCCTAGCTTCATCAAGGGAGTTGCATATCAACAGGATGTTGGAACCAACAGCTCCGAAACCCAGAACATTCAGTACACCGACCCTCTCGGAGACACTGCCAGCTGTCAACGCGATATCCCTATCCTTCAACAGCTCCAGACCAACACAATCCGTGTCTACGCTCTCGACCCTACAGTCAATCACGATAGCTGCATGGAGATGCTTGCCAATGCCGGAATCTACTTGATCGCGGATCTGTCTCAGCCTGGCCAGTCCATCAACCGAGATGACGCCGCGTGGAACGACGACCTCTACACCCGCTACACAAGCGTTATCGATGCTATGCAGAAATATAACAATGTCATTGGCTTCTTTGCTGGCAACGAGGTATCAAACGCCCCCAACAACACCAATGCCAGCGCCTTCGTCAAGGCCGCTGTCCGCGATATGAAAGCATACATCAAGGCAAAGGCGTACAGGCCAATGGGTGTTGGATATGCTACCAACGATGATGCAAGCATCCGTGAGAATTTGGCCAACTATTTCAACTGTGGTGACGCAACCGACTCGATCGACTTCTGGGGCTACAATATCTACTCCTGGTGCGGCGACTCGTCCTTTACAACCTCAGGCTACGATGTTCGCACCCAAGAGTTCTCAAACTACTCTGTCCCGGTCTTTTTCGCCGAGTATGGCTGCAACACTCCTTCTCCTCGCAAGTTCACTGAAGTTGGCACTCTGTACGGCTCGCAAATGACTCCAGTCTGGTCTGGCGGTATTGTCTACATGTACTTTCAGGAGGCAAACAACTTTGGTAAGTATATAGATGACGTTTATCTCGATGCTCTTGCTAACAAATTGATTCAGGTCTCGTCTCCATCAGCGGAAACACTGTCAGCAAGCTCCCAGATTTCTCTGCTCTTTCAAGCCAGATCGCCAAAGTCACTCCGAGCGGTATCAATTCTGCGTCCTACACCCCGACCAACACTGTTCCGCAGAGTTGCCCACCCATCGGAACAGACTGGGCCGCGAAGGCTACCCCTCTTCCACCCGCGGCCAACCCACAGCTTTGCGAATGCATGATGAGCACTTTGAGCTGTGTGGTCAGCCCCTCAGTGAACGAAACTGATTACGGTGACCTTTTTGGCGTTGTCTGTGGTCTACCCGGTACACCTTGCGCTGGTATCCAACACAATGCCACTACTGGCACCTATGGAGCCTATGGAATGTGCAATTCTACGGAGCAACTTGCCTTTGCCCTCAACCAGTATGCTAAGAGCCAAAGCACTGGCGGATGCGATTTCAGCGGTTCTGCCACCACTCGAACAGCTGCCGCAACTGCCACTGGATCTTGCAAGGCTCTGATGGATCAGGCTGGCACGGCAGGTACCGGCACTGTGACCTCCGCGCCCACTGGTACCGGCGCTGCTGCCTCTGGTTCTGCTACCCATTCCGGTGCAGCTATGAGCACTGTCTCCGCCCCAAGCCTTAACCTCGGCCTTTTGCAGATGGGTGTCTACGTGCTCGGGGCTGCTCTGTCTGGTGCGGCGATGATCCTGTTGTAATGGAGTGCCGATCGTGGTCTCTTAGCTATGATTTGGTACAATTGGCGGGCGAATTTCCTTTCTTGTATTTTGAACTCTCGCGAACAGGGTTAGAGGTGTTTTTGCTTTGCTGGGCATTGTACCAAGAAGATCCCGAACCCCTGCTTTACACTGCATATTTTAACCAAAACCTTATATCCATCATCAGACACATAGTTTACTGCTCCCTTCCATTATCAAATAGCGTCATGAACGAGACTTACTGGATTCTGTTGGTCCGTTGGTTGAGAATTGAATTTCCTTTACCTTTAATGATTTGGTGGTTGTGCTATTAGTGGCCCTCGTAACGCGAGGGTGGAACGCCTACGCTCTATTCCCGAAACCGATCGGGTATCAGATTGTCGGAGGCTTGTTTCTAGCTGTTACTTCACGGCAACTATCTTTTTGCGCACAAACTTTTGCATCCACTTGAATCATCAATAGTATGATGAGACGGATCGAACCATATAAGTCTGGGCATCTCGATATACATACCCTGTTACGCAGAGAGCGAGCTTTCCGTTTGTCGTCAAATGATTTCGAAGTATTTCGAGACATTGAAAGAGCATAGAGGTGCTTTCTAAATCCTCCTCGCGGAACTAAATCTTATCCCTAAAAGGTTCACTAAAGTGATAATCAAAATTCAAGATAACACCGCCAAGCCTTCCGCTATACCCAATCAGCCCTTAAACCCTTGGTCTCAATAATTGCAAAAGCCTAACGCATATTCCATGGCCGTATTCAAAAGTCACACCAACTTGTCGGAATCGTCCATTTCATCCCACGAGCGCAGCGGTGGAGCCAAAGCGTTAAAAGCAGCGGTGCTCGAAGCTCTCTCGGGAAGAATCCTACACATTCCCCCAGCCAGCGGATGAATGTCTTTCGCTTACGAGACTCCGGATCCACAATGGCATTCGTCGATTCGGATCGTTGTGACGAGACAGATATTCCTGGTTGTCGGCATCGTGCCCAAAACCTCTCAACGGTGGCGCTGAGATTCCGTCTTCGGACATCCTAGCGCATTTATGGTGACCTCTTCCACGTATTCCATGGAGATGTACATGGGCCAGCCATCTCGTGGCATGGACTTTGAACAGTGCCCAATGAGGCCGGGAGGTCTTCAGCAGCGTTCCTGGGACCCACCCATTGCTATATATTATGCTGTGCTCGTCTCTATTGCAAAAATTAGTACATATTTTGCAGAGCAGAAGAAGCCTAATCAAGAGACGTCGGTAGGCAGGTAGGAAGATTGGGCCGAAGTTATCTAACTCGAAATACTCCAAGGTCTTCCAGGGCTCATTAGACACATGTCAACACGACATAGAGCAAAGCCCTCGAGAGACATTCCAAGCAAATTCGTCCATACAACAAGGCCTCTAGGCTCTTTGCTCTAGTGAAGTAGTAAGAGAACCCGGGAACCGGCACGTCTGTGTTTTCATTAACAAAATCGAGGCATGCGGCTTCGTTCAGAGCTTGTTCGGGCCCTACTCTCAGCACAAAAAATCGTTTCTTTGGATAAACTTGCTTCCCACTCTCGAAGGAACGGGGAGCGTTTAATGAATAAACACGCCGTCTATTCTTTTACGCGTTCAGTGATAGTGTGCGAGCTTCTGAGACTGATACGGTTGAAGAAGATTAGATTCACAGGGAGCGGTGATGGGTTTGTTTGAGGAAGGTATCTATAAGGACAGACGTAGCTGCGGAAAATTCATGTCATTATTTCCTAACCAGAGAGTACAGTTGCGTGCCAAATTTGATTGACAGAGGCAAGGCAAGATATAAAAATCTAATTGAACGCCTCGACTAATATTCAGACAGAAGAAGGTATCCCTTCCAGACGGCCTCGAAAGGAAATATGCAAAGAGCTTGTCAGGAGAGACCATTAATCCCGTTTACTGCCATACCCGGCGCTAGCCAACTGACGAGATAATTCCGCTTCACCAGAGCTCATAGAATCATCCATGCCAGTCATTGAGGCGTCACGCGTCATCCTAGCGACAGGGGCTCGACTGGCAGAGCCCGGGATGCTCGGGATTGATTGTTGAAGACCTCGAGATGCCGACAAGAATGGTGATGGTGGCTGCTCCAACTGGACCTGCACGTTGTCCATTATCCGAGGATCAACTGGAAAGTCATGGTTGCCATATTGCGGAATGCCACCGAATATCGCCGGATTACTATAGTTGGATGTCGCGGAAGCTTGTGCATGGCGTAGCTCGGATGCTTCTTGGTGAAGTTGCTGACTTGGGGACGGCGAGCGAGATGGCGGCTTTGACGGGAAACTCGAGCTTGTTCCTGCGATATTTATATTGCCTAAATTGGGAGAGGAGCCGATCGGACGGCGTGGTGGTTCTGTCCTCATAGGCGTTGCCTTATTCATCTCATTGCATTCGGGGCAGTTGCGAATTACTTGGCTCACTGTCTCTTTAATCCTCACCCAGTGATATTTTTCTGCTATCGCAGCCGTCGTCTTGTTGATGCCGCCGTGCTGCTTGAGATGAATATTCCGAGCAATTTCGTACTGCTTCTGAGTATCTGCAATGACTTCTTTGCCTTTGAGCATCAGCTTCTCAGGCTCATCGCCTGCAGCCGGTATGATCTTGTAGTGAGTTGCAGCGCTCCGTAATCGACTCTTTTCTGCGCGATCGGCGCCGTTGGGGTATTTGCCATGCTTCAGGTAGAACCTAATCTTGTCGAATCGTTCTTCGGAGACGAAATCTTCGTCTTGCCCTAAATCTCTTCCGAAGATAATTGCGTCGACGAATTCTCCTGGATATGATTTTAGGCTGCCACAACCCTTCACGCGGCCAATACGCTTGAAGCCAAGGGCATCCCAGATGCGGCATGATGCGACGTTCGTCTCGTAAACTAGATTGAAGACAGAATACGTGTAGCCCTGCTAAGGGCTTAGAGATGAAGTCAATTGCAGACTTCGGATAGGACTCACCAGCTTCGGTGCCCATTCGAGATATACTTCTCCCATAAGCCTGCCAACTCCTCTATTTCGTGCGCCATCGGTGACTAGGAAACCGCCGTTGCAGACATGACTCGACCTACCCGGGTAGTTAGGCTTGATATAGAAGCTGCCTAAACACTCTTTCTCCCAATCCCGTCCAGCTTTCGCCATCTCAAGCACCTGGTCTGCGCTCTGAATATCACCCAGTAACATGACTGCTCCGAAAACACCGAACCAGTATGGGCCAAATGCCTCCAATGGTACCAGCGATATCATCGGGTACGTGTCACCTTTCTCGATCTCACGATTGAGCTGGTCAGATAGATATGCCAGCAGAGACAGCGGGACCTGGTCGGGTGCTGAGAACGGTACCAGTGTAGCTGTCGTTACACGATCTCGAAGCGTGACCTGACGAGGAATTATGTCGAGGGGGAGATGGGTTGCTGGAGTCGGGTATGGAGGCTCTCCAGACATCCGGTAGATGACTGGGCCTGTCGGGTCATCGAGCATCGCAGGCATGGTGGGCTAAGAAGGCGTAATTGTTCAGAGTTGAAGCTAAACAATCGACGTTAGCAGATACTAGATCAGTAATCCCCGTGAGCGCTGGGAAGAAACCATTGTCAATAACGAGCCAAATCGTAGCAAGCACATCAAGGAAACTCTTGAGACGGCTTGAGACAAGAGCTTGAATTGATTGCAGGGGGCTCATGGCAGTGGAATGGTGGGGATGGAGGGTTGAACTTACCGCCGGGTCTGACTGCTACTATGGCGAGTGATGAAATGTGCACCTCGCGATACCTAGTGAGGATTCAAATGACCAGATCACGTGATATTAGTTGGAAGGAGCACGTGCTCACGCCCTTCGGCTCAACCTCTATACAGCGGAATCAGGAACCTGTTTGAAGTAAACCTAGGCATTTATCGTTGAAATCATTAAGCGGGATCCGTTGTATCACAATATTTCAAATGTAAAAGAGGTTGACGTCCTTCAAGCGCAGGTGATAGCATTTCGAGCTATGGTCGCACTTTTTGATATTTCGTATGCTCCATGAAACCCTCGCCAACAATATAGGATTGAAAACGGGATTGTAGAGGTTAGCAAATGTGACTCATATTTGTCGCTAAATTGCAATTCTACTAGAACTAGGAAATGCCTTCATAATCCATTCCGTGTACAACTGTGTAAATCCCCATCTGTCTCGGTCTTGTTGCGTGTTGCAAATATGAAGACGTCTCTCTTCCCGAACACGCTCCGTAAAATGCAAGTTGAAAATTCGATAACCCTCAACAACCCTTGATTAACACCGGATAATATGAGTACTATAATACAGAGAATTTGCCAGCCGGTGAACAGACTACCACGGAAGTTGGAGAGGCGAGGGTAGGGTCTCTATCGGACCAAGAACAGCTTCGACCGTTTGGATATCACTGCTCAGAGTTAGTCACAGTCATATCAAGTGTTTGATCGGTTACTTACGCTGGTCCCCGCGGCGCCCAGAACTCGCCAGTCTTGGACATGTCGAAAGTCTCAATCCACTCGGCTAAACTTTGCGCTGCTTCATCTGGCTTCACGGCTATGAGACAAAGTCAGCATCCTTCCAATACAACAAAGCGGCGAGAGCAACATGAAGTAGTAAACCAAGCAGAGCTGTGAAATGAATGGAGTTGATTGTAAGAAGTTGGAAAGACTCACCCCCTTTTTCACCGTGCTCAAAGAAGCCCTCCTTGTTCTCCTTCCTCAAATACCCAGTGTGAACTATGGCGACCGCAATCCCCTTATGTTTCAAGTCCATGCTCAGCAATTTGCCAACCATGTTGAGTGCCGCTTTGCTGCCGTGTCCTCCATAATTACCTCCTCCCTGGCTTTCATGCCGCAACGTAATGCTTCCGCTCTCCGAACCTACAAGAACGACCCTGCTATTTTTCTTGAGAAGTCCAGCTTTGACAAGGTGATGGACGAGGAACACAGGACCGATGGCACAGGTCTTGTACATTGTGACTTCTTTGTCCCAGTGAGGCTCGTCAAAAGTTTCGAGGGCAAAGTAGCCAGCACAGATAACGAGGAGATCAATCTTGGTTTCTTCATCCCAATGTGCGGCAATTCTCCGGCCTGCGCCTTCGTGGGAGACGTCTACATTGGCAATCCATTTTATGCCATGAGCTGGAGTCTGCGGGATAGAGTAGCGAGCTGTCGCATAGACTGTCAATCCCTTCTTGGCGTACTGATTGGCAAGAGAGTGTCCCAAGCCTCTGGTTGCACCGATTATGAGAATATTTCTCATTGCTCTGGTTGTAGTTGATTGGTTTTAAATAGGAAGATAGTTGAAGGTTTTGGAGACTTGTAACGAAGAGGTATGAGGTTGAATATAGAAAATGGCAGGCTGCAAGGGCTACTTATTTATACATCTCCAAATCGAGATCTGCGCATTTTTTTTTATCGTACGACCCTTCGTCTCCAGAATGATTTTCTAGCAGGTGACGAGGAGGCATATGGTTGCTCACGTTTTTGCTGGTGAGCTGAGGTGGCTGCGAGCTTACTGCGTAATAATAATTGTCTCGTGATCATTATACGGCTTTTTCCTGCCCGAGCATCCGCCGGTCCTCTAATGCAAAGGCAATGCAAGAGATATGGAGAGATGCGGAATAGAGCTAAAAGGAAAAGCTACGGTCATCTACGGAGGCATCCGCCATGGCCCGAGTCTTGTTCACAAGTTTGGCGCAATTCCTTAGAAGGTGCCGGAGTCGTGCATGCTGCCGCCTCGTGCACGCCGTTCTTCTCTCCTCTATAATAATAATTTAACGGCTTCATAAAAGCCTCTAAATTTTGATATATATTATACTTAGTAGTTGCTAAAATAAATAGTTGGAAGTAAATAGTTTGAAATTTTATGAAAATGCATCTATTAATTATGGACTTTTTTTAACTTTTTAGCTACGTGGATTTTAGAATAATTCCTAAAGCCTAATAACTCAGTAACAGTAACTATTTAAAAAAAAAATTAAATATATATGTGTATATCTATATATATTAATCTTACAAGTATAGCATATAAAACTATTAGACTACTCTAAAGTATGTTTAAACTTGGGTTTTTTTTGGGGTACTGAGGGGGAGGGTGGGGGAATGTGGTGAGAACCTGCACGAGGTGGTGCCGTGCATGACGTGGCGGGTGCTTTTATCGATAGGCGAACGACGCCAGGCAGAGAAGCTCCCATGAATATCTTACCATCCCACTTCAACAGCACCTCTTTTGCAAGACGGAGCAACCCCGAGCGTATGCGCTGATATTGACGAAATCCGAATGAAGGGCAAACTGCCCAAGGTCAACATCCTGAGGAAGAAGCTCCATAGTTAACATCAAGCGAACCTCTTTCATCATCAGTGCAGATTGGGTGACCGAAGAGACTCCCAACATGGCTGGCAATAACAAAGCGTCTCTCGAACCTTTGAGGGCTGTCATTAATGCTTGTCCGATAATCGATAGCCACGCTCATAACCTTTTGTTACCGACTCAGCTTGAATCCCAACCTTTCGAGGCCATAACCTCCGAAGCCCAAGGACGTGCCTTGAGAGACACGTTTAAATCACTTGCGCATTTGCGAGCAGAGCGGCAACTCAAGGAGCTCTATGAATGTCCCAGCGATGCAGATTGGGAACAAATTCTTGACAAGCGGGCAGAATGGCTCAAAAAGGATCACGATGGCCTCGTCCGGAAGTGCCTTCAGGGTACATATTGTATCCTCATGGATGATGGACTCGGGGGTGCCGAAAAAGTCCACAACTACGACTGGCATGATAAGTTTACACCAGTGCCTACGAAACGGATAGTCCGAATAGAAACTGTGGCGGAAAACCTCATGGCGAATATCCTGAAGAAGGCTACAGAAGAAGATTTCGAGGAAGAAAGATATCTGTCTGACATATGGGTATTATTTACTGAAGAATTTGGACGTGCAATCATGGACGCCATACGAGACTTCGATGTAGCTGGTTTCAAGACCGTCGTTTGTTATAGGACTGGCTTGGATGTTGAGCCCGACTACACGGAATGCCTCCGGCACATAGGAACGCCTTTCGAACACTACGTTATCAGGTGCATCAAGAAGCGGAAATATAGAATCGAGAGGAAAGCAGTGAATGACTACCTTGTGCTCAAGACGCTTGAAATACTCTCCGAAAACGTTCCAACCAAGGGAGGAGTATCTAAGCCTCTACAGTTCCATACTGGACTTGGCGACAATGACATCAATCTTCTGCAATCGAATCCTGCTCATTTGCAGCCGCTAATTGAGAATTACACCAACGTTCCATTCGTACTTCTTCATTCCGCATATCCCTACACTCGGGAAGCTGGATATCTCGCTACCGTATTTAGTCATGTCTACCTCGACATCGGAGAAGTCTTCCCTATGCTGAGTAGGAGTGGACAAGTGTCAGTCCTGCGTCAATCCCTTGAACTAGTGCCTGGCGGCAAGGTGATTTACTCCACCGATGGGCATTGGTTTCCGGAAACGTATTGGCTGGCTAACAAGCAGTTCCGCGAAGCTCTTCTAGAAGTACGTGCATTTCTTAGTCTTTGTTACCGCTATGTCATTTCCTAAAGCCACCACTGTCCAATATCATCTTTAAATTATCCTTGCATTGGGTTACCTGAGTGGCTCCCGTAATTCTGGCACTCAGTGCTCGCTATTTTGCTGCTGTCATTTATGGGGTTCTGTTTCATCGTCATATGGGAAACAAATATTGCGCCTATACGCATTGGGTGGTTTCCAGATTTGGATAAGGACGACATATAACATCGCAACTTTTGGGCAGCATACATCTCGTATGGTTGAATGGTACCAATCTAACGGCCAAACCACAGGTACTCACCGAATTTGTCGAAAAAGAAGACTTGACCACTGGTCAAGCCGTGTCACTGTCTAAAGACATTCTCTTTCAAAATGCCAATGTCTTGTACGAGTTACACTATCCTTTGGAACTCACAGAAACGGGTGAGGACGCCCAGAAAGCCATCCCCTGGCACCCAAAGCCTCAAGCACCAATCCAAGTTTACGATGTCCAGGTTTTTGACAAGTTCATCAAGGAATCCCCGATTGATTTTATATACGTCCAATGGCTTGACTATATGGCCACTATGCGGGTTCGAATTGTGCCAATCGCGGAGTTCGAGCGTCTGATTAAAAGTGGAGACCGCATTGGAATCTCACGAGGTAACACAGGCACGCTGCAAAACGATGGTATCACGCCTGCAGTCAATACCACAGGCCAGATATACGTTGAACCAGATCTTTCAACCCTTCGCCGAACTCACAAGAAGGACCCCCTCTCATCTGCCACTGTGCTTGCATTCTGGCGAGACGAGATAGGCAATCCTATCAAAGAGTGCCCTCGCGGAGGCCTTCAGATACTTATCGACGACCTGGCTTCGAATCATTCCATCTCCCTTCTCCTCGGCTTCGAGATCGAGGTAATATTCCTTTCCCGCAACCCCGACAACAAAGAGAAACCGTATATCCCCCTCACCAACGCCCACGCCTGGGGTACGTTAACACCAGAGCAATGGCTACAACTCCCCTTCCTGGCAGAAATCGCAACCAGCCTCGCCGAAATCGGTATTCCGGTCCAACAATTCCACGCCGAAGCTGGTGCTGGCCAATACGAATTCGTTCTTCCACCTCTCCCACCTCTTGCCGCGATTGACACCTTACTACAAGCTCGCCAAGTCGTAACCCAGATAGCAGCCACACACGGCCTTCGTGCTACACTCCACCCTCAGCCTTTCACTGGCATCGGCACCGCAGCTCACGCGCACATATCGCTGAATCCACCGGACAAAGAGCTTGCGTTCTTCGTTGGCGGGGTGTTGAAGCATCTTGAGGCTGTGTGCGCATTCTCACTACCAGAGGCTGTAAGTTATGGCCGCGTTGTGGATGATCACTGGACAGGCGGGACATGGGTGGCTTGGGGCACCCAAAACCGCGAGACGCCGTTGAGGAAAGTCAGTGATGGAAGGTGGGAGGTCAGGTGCCTAGATGGGATGGCCAACATGTACCTCGCCATCGCTGCTATCGTTGGTGCAGGCTTGCTAGGCTTGAAAGCTGGATCTGAAAATTTCGCAGAGGTGGATTGTCTTTGTGAGTTTACTATACTTTTTCGCAGCATATCGCAAGAGCACCTTATGCTGCTTTAGCCTCTCTTAACTGACTTTCCATGCGTACTAGATAACCCAAGCAAGATGAGCGACGAGGCGAGGGCACAATATGGAATCGAACGCCGCATACCGGCTAATATCGACGCTGCACTTGAAGCTTTGGATAAGGATTCTGAGTTGAAAGAGATGTTGGCGGATGGACTTGTTTCAAATTTTATTGCGATGAAGAAGGTCGAACAGAAGATGTTGGCGGATATGCCGGAGCAGGAGAGAAGGGTTTGGCTTATTGAAAGGTATTAGTGTGATAGACGACTTGAAATTTCAGATTTTTATTTTATCTTTTGTGCTCAGAGGACTGTAGGATCTGTGCGGAGTGTGTTGTTCGTGGTTTGGTAAAGGGTGCTGGAAGGGCTCCGGCGGGTTCCGTCGACTTTGGGCGTCATGTGCAAACTTGGCCCAGATTTGGGTGCCGTCAAATATTCTCTCACGGAACTCGTGGAATAATGTCATCGACCATGTACTGCTTATCACGTGCAACTGTGACTATCGGAAATCCGTTGCCTCTTCTTTTTGAGCTCTTATGAATATCTCTGCACAAGATTAATTTCGACTTTGTTACTCCAAGTTCCAACGCCTTTTCTATTATCCGATAGAGCGAGAGTAGCATATGGTTAGCCAGAGAGATTGGACTCTTGACACTTACAACACGAGAATGATGCTCATGGCGATGGAAAGAACTGGGGTCTCGATACTCACAAAACATTGGGAAGTCATTTGATACCCCAGAGAGCACAAGGATTAGTTGACGACCAGCGTGGCGGTTGCATAACGTCAGGTTACCAATGTAAAAAGATCACCAAATCACTCTGACGAAGAGGATCGTAATTGAAACATGATGATTAGCGTCACTCATTCAATACCCTATTTTTGATACATCATCATCATCATCATCATCATTGATTTTTATTTCCCAAGATTACAGTCATCACCATCCTCTTATCGATGATCAGCGAGCCATGCCCTGCCATCGAACCCATGATATCATAACTACCAAACTTCTCCTCAGCCGCATGGATCGGACTGGAATCCTCTCCAGAAGATCTCCATGGCATAGATATTCTCGCAGATGGTTATATTCTTCATTTTTACACCCCGGCTCGATTGTCTGGCTGACTGGCCGACGCCATAGGGGCTAGAGGAGTATTTGTGAGATTGGCATTACTAGATCAGAGGATATAGTTTAGTTGACCGAGCTCAAGAATTTGTCAGTTTTTACGGTAAGGCCCCTATTATGAAACTTGCAATGACTTAAAGTTCCTAGTCAGCTCTCTAACATGCAGTGTGAGATCCTTTGCCCAGGATCAACCCCCTCCCGTTTCAATAGACAGTGTGACCGGCAATGGAAAGGCCTACGTGGAAAGGAATAGAAAGAAGAGCGAAGGATTAATTGTACGCAATGGAAGGGAAGTCGCGTGGTCTCACTCGAGTGCTCTAAGAAGAATGGGATCCATCCTCAAGAATTTTGTGTACGGGAGGAGAGAGGCACATTTTTGGGCATCAAAAAGGTAAATGAGTGCACGTCTTTTGCATTTGTATATACATGACCAAAGATACAAGACGCGACCTCGCAGCCATTCTGGCGGCTGGAATTTACACTAGAATAATGATTCAAAAAAAGGACAAGGTGGACAAAGGAATCATTGGTCGTCGATGACGTGCAGGTACTTCTTCTCTTCCCTCTTTTCACGCTCCGTCTGTGGCGGCAGATCGTAGAAGGCGGCGCTGCGGTATGCTTTCTATTGACGATGAGCATTATTAGTCGTTGCTTCGATTTAAAACTAATCAACACGAAATTGTGAACTCACCAAGTATTCGTAGGTCAAAGTCTGCAACTCTACAGGCTCAATATCTAAATCCTTGAATGTCTTTGCTAGAGGATCGATCTTCTGGTCAATGAACTCCCGCTCTACCTGATCCGCGGACCCCACAGGCCACCATAGATATTTGTTGAGGAGGCCGGCTGCTGGCTTCCAGATGCGTTTCGGGATGTTGATGTGCCGCCTGTGCTTAATGATTTCACGGTCTACTAGCTCGGCAACCTCGGCCAGAGAATAGTTCTTTGGCCCATACAGCTCGTATGTTTCTGACGCCGTGGTATCATCATGGAGCATCTGCTCGAGCGCTATACTAACGTCGATAGCATGAACTGGCCAAAATCGTTCTTGCATCCAATTCGAAGTAACAACATTCTTCGAGGCTGCGAGCATATTGAGAAGTCTGTCTTCAAACCCAAACATTGGCGCTGGCCGGACGATCGTTGTTTCGGGATAGATTTTCCGGACTGCTTCCTCGCCGTATGCCTGTTGTCGAAGTGTTTAGCAAACAAAACATCTCAACAGAGGATGCAACTCCCACCTTAGTCCGATAGAATTCCGAGGGAGAGTTCTTGTCGGCGCTGTGTGAGGATACATGAACAAATCTGTCAACATCGTACTTGGCTACCGCCTCGGCAATGCGCTCCGCGCCCTCGATGTGCACATCTTCAAGATCGAAGTTCCTGCATTCCCATGTTAACTGAGTGATTCTTATTCTGGGTCGTTTCCTAGAACTGACTTTGTGGGATAATCTCTTCCGATGAGGTTATAAACGATGTCCGAGTGTCGCACACTCTCCTCAATCGATGCGGTATTTCGAAGATCCATTTCCTGTCCCCATCAGCACCATTCCCAAGAGCTTACATATCCGACTGAGATATACCAGAAATACCACTCTTCCGAGATCTCCTGAAACTTTCAAATGGCGCTTTGTCATCTCCTCCCTGAAGGGAACCACGACGGTGCATCCTGACCGTGCTATTCATTCGTTAGACACCCTTCAAAGCTCTAAATGACGCTTATATCGTACCCAATCGATTAACAATATATCGCCCAAGAAACCCGGTTGCTCCAAAGACGGTAGCTGTGTAGCCTGTGTATTGAAGGATAAGCGGAAGCTTGTTGTGTTAGAAGCTGGACCATGAACGTACCTCCTAGTGATGACCTATGCGACCTGTTAGACCTGCAGCATGATATTCAGTTCCAATTGACTCACCTTCCGCCAGAAACCGTGAGGATAGGCTTGCCGGTTCTTGTGATCCTGACATCGTGGTTGAGGCCCCGCCGGTAAACTCGCGAGACGTTCGGTATGCGAGCCGTTGATGACAATGTTGTGGCCAGACCAGCTCCAGAGCGAGCACAATGCCTGGGTAAAACCATATTCCGGCCGGTCAATTGCTTCGTTGTGGAAGTTTGAGGTTCTAAAAGCACAGCTCGAGAAGAGCCTCACGTCGTCTTGAAGGTGAGGTGAACGGAAAAACGTTAACGTCCGGCGCCTTTGATTCACCGCCAAGACCATGAGCTCAATATGTGAGTTACCTACAAACACCACACCAGTCCAGCCTCATCCACCAACGCCCTTGTCCAATCCATCCCGCGCTCTTTCACAGCTTCCCGAAGCTCCTTAGATCAACCAGACGCAAAACCCATTTGACTGCAGCCATGGCTATGGATATAGACACCATCCCGACCCTTCTGGGGGACCAACGAGACCAGGCCCCAGATGACCTCCAGCACTTCTTCATTCAGTTCGAGGACTACTGGGAGAGGAAGTTATGGCACGAGCTCACAGACTCTCTGATCGAATACTTCAGTCACCCAGAGAGCGCGCCACAACGGATACCACTATACGAGACCTTCATCAAGAGCTTCGCTGCAAAGATTAACCAGCTGAAGCTTGTTACATTAGGATTGAATGCAGCTACGCAGTGTAAAGGTTAGCTCCATGACATGGTGTGTAATATTTCTCTAATACTGATGCCGTTGCAGACGACAAGGAACGCCTCGTTTTCGTTTCCGCACTCGCAGAGAAGGTCAACAAACCAGCGTCTCAAGACGCTTACGTCTATGCCACAGTTGCAGTAGCGAGCATCCAGCTACGGCTAGAAAATTACGAGGGAGCACGAACAAAGCTTGATGAGTGCGAGCAGATACTAGAAGAGTTCGACTCGGTGGAGACGGTCGTGCACGCTTCCTTCTATCGTGCAAACGCCGACTACTACAAGGTACCTACCCACACCCACTCCCGCCCTCCTCGAAACCATTCTCACATATATAGGCCAAGCACGAATTCGCATCCTACTACAAAAACGCCCTTCTCTTCCTCGCCTGCATAGACGTCGCCGACCTCACCCCTATCGAGCGCCAATCCCGTGCCTACGACCTCAGCATCGCAGCCCTCGTTTCCGACTCCATCTACAACTTCGGCGAGCTCCTCCTCCACCCCATCCTCGACTCCCTCACCAACACCAAGCACGCCTGGTTGCGCGAGCTGCTCTTCGCCTTCAACCGCGGCGACCTCGTCGCTTACAACGTCCTCGCCAACAACATCTCAGAGAATGGGCTGCTGGAGGAACACCAGACGTTCCTGTACCAGAAGATATCTCTGTCAGCGCTTACGGAAACAGTCTTCCGCCGCCCGCCGCATGATCGCGCTATGACTTTCGCTACTATCTCGGAGGAAACCAAAGTCCAGCCGAACGAAATCGAGCATCTGATCATGAAGGCGTTAAGTCTAGGATTACTGAGGGGGACAATCGACCAGGTCGCCGAAATCGCGCGGATCAACTGGGTCCAGCCGAAGGTGTTGGATATGAAGCAGATCGAGAACATGAGGGCGCGGTTACGGGACTGGGACTCCAGCGTCAACCAGCTGGGCAACTGGATCGAGGGCGTGGGCAAGGATGTATGGGCTGCATAGTTGCATCGCGCTTAGCACGTGTCTTCGGGCGGTTTACAGTACATGATGCGGTGCACGCGCGTCTGAGACTAGAGAGGGGTGGATAGGATGTATCTGTATAATCATACGAACGGCGTCGACAGAGCTCCGACACGGAGCCGACGACAGAGCACGAATTATATCACACATAGACTACTTTTGAGCAATCCCTTTTTCCAATTCGTGACAGAATTTTCATTCTTCTAACGTCATGCTGCCATGCCAAAACTCTATGCCTCCGCAGAAGTTCGCTCTAGCATACATTATGTCTTCGCTTTACCAGTCTCTGTCTCTGGCACCGCGAATACTGACCCAGCGACCACGACCGCCCCGGCGAACCACGCCGGCCACCAAACTAACCATACAACGACCTGCGTCCATAAGCCCCACACGTGCCAGCCCTCTGCCGCTTGCACGAGTACATCCACAATATCAGCGCCCCAGTATCGCGTAGCTCCCACAATGATAACCATGGGATTCACGACGCTTAGAAGCGCGCTCATGGCTAGGGAGAGCGGTATACGGTTCTTTGCAACAAAAGTCGAAGATGCAGCACTACCCCCTGAAGCGGGTGGAGGGAAGATAGGACGGACAAAGGTTAGAGGCGCGGCGCAGATCCCGACGAGGAAGGAGAGGGAGAAGTTTAGGGTTGCGAGAGCGGAGAGAAACATGCCCACCAGGAGGAGGGAGAGGCATTGGATTAGAGTTGTTTCTTGGCGACTGGGGCGGTGGAAAAGGGAGAGGGTGTAGGCGGTTAGGTGGGGGAGGAGGAGGGTGAGGGCGGTTATGGTGTGGAAGGCTGGGGTGAGGACCTGGGGGTGGGGTTGTTAGATGGTTGTTTTGGGGAGGGCGGGGGACATACGGCTTCTGGGATATTGTTGAAGATGTAGAGGGGAGCGAGGCCGAGGAAGTGTGCGCTGCTGACGAAGGCGAGGGGGAGGAAGAGACTCCGTTCGATTACGGCTAAGGAGGCTTCTGGGATTAGAGCGATCATGTTGTCTTGTTTTACGGCTACCATGTCGGTCTTAGAGGGGATTTTGTCGGTTGAGGTGGGCGTAGGATCTTGCTTTGGCCGGCCGCTTTGCACCCATAAAGCTATGGATGTGATGGTGAAGTTCACCGCGATCAACATGGCGCTTGGGAGGTATGTCCCTATGCTAACGAAGCGGTTTGCTTGCATGAGGAGGTAGAAGAAGAAGCTTTGGTGGAGGTGCTCGAGGAGGTTGTTCAGGCTTCGGAAAAGGCTTTCTACAGTGCGTCCGAGAGACATCTCGTCGTGCCAACCATCGCCTACCGTTTGAAGTGTTATGGCGTCGACGTGGTAAGGGATGAAACTGCTGTGTGGGCCAGAAGCGTGGCCCAGTCCTTGGCTGATCATGCCGCGGAGCATCGTCTGTAGTCGCTCTTGATAGGAGTCATCGTGCTTCCACATGCGTTGGAGCGTGCAGCTGATTCCCATCTGGCCACTTGCGATGGAGACGGCTGTGTTGAAGAGGTCTAGATTGGGGAGTTGGCCGTTGACGCCGTCATATACGATGTGTAGTTTGTCGAATCTGTGACCCCAAGGTCCGGCGGGATAGTCGATGGCTATAGCTCCTTGAAGGGCGCCACTCTTGATGGAGAGAGGTTCGATGGATGCCGGGGAATGGGAGTCATGATATGCATCTACCCATGCCTGTGGCCCTGCTGTACTGTCTCCGGCTATTAGAAAGATAATGTCTTTGGACCAAAGGGACCATCCTGGGTTTCATCAGTTCAGTCCATATGTGAATTGATACTGTAGGCATACTCTTGAAGTATCGCGCCAGAGTCAGGACGAGAGCCACTCCGCTATGGTTCACCACGCCATCCATGTTTGTCCAAGCTCCTATTAGAACGATCGCCTCTGTAGCATCTGCTCTCGGCCCTTGAAGAATAGCGTACACATTCTGGCCTGAAATGGTCCTGCCCGAAGAGTGGTACTCGTATTTTTGAGTCGCAACTTTCAATCCCGATGACTGCAAGATATCTCCCAGCTTCTGAGTCTTCCTGCTCTCAAATATCAGCGTCATCCACATGCCACATCAAACGTAGAATCCTACTCCTCAAGCGGCTTGTCTACTAAACCCGCAACTTCGTGTCTATACGCCCGGAAAATATTATGCTCGCTCCCCGTAAAGTAAGTGTGCACCTGACCCGGCAGCAGCGCATTTTCCGACACGTAGGTATTCCTGGAGTACTCGTTCAACGGCAGGACTAGCAGCCATACCACTCCGACGATGATACATAATGCAGAAAGGTAGGGGGGAAGCTTCAGAATGCGCGCATCGCGGCGGAGAGCGAGGATTGATGCTGTCCAGTTTATTAACTCTGAGGTGATTAATCTACACACTTGAATACTTACATATCAATGCCATGCTCTCGAGACTTTCAATTCATGGTTATTAGCCGTGGATTGTATAGCTCCCTTGGGCGTCGGTAGCGGTGGTGATCGTTTCGGAGGCGAACCCCAGACTCATTTTTGGCGATTCCACGCTTATCATTGTTCAAGCCACGTCTATAGGAGTGTGACCCTCTCTATCTCGCACTATGGCTTCGACTTTTGTTCAGTTCAACCCTATGCGGATACGCTCGTACATATTCCGCCTGCCTTTGTGTACTCGAGGTCTTGTTCTTGTCATCGTCGCGCTCTGGATCGCCAGTATACCCGTCGTCTGGTTGCAAGAATGGGCAGCTCTCGTGCCTAAAGAGGTTGGCATAACCACCAGTACGTCGTCTTCATTTGCTTCCTCAATTTATTGCATTCACCTCTCTATCAAGTGTTCTTTTCGTTCTACAAACTTTCGGGAATCATGCTGACAGAAATTCTTATCCGCAGTGTACCGCCTTAATACCTTCCCCTTAATGCACCTGGGCTTCCTACATCTACTCTTCAACGTCCTGGCTTTGACGCCGTTACTCGAGCGTTTCGAGGCCGAATTCGGAACTCTTGTAACTCTGGTCCTCTTTACCGGACGTAAGCAATAAGGTCATGGCTGTAGGAGCTCCCAATTTAACAATGTGGTAGCCTTCGGTCTCCTCCCTGGAGGCCTGTACGTCCTGATAGAACGAGGACTGCTACGGAGCAACACCACCGTCATGGGCGCAAGGTAAGCCGCCAGAATGCTCGAGCCCCTTCCACTTGGTGCTAAAAACGCGTAGCATATGGGTATTCCTTCTACTCTCCAGTGAAGCCGTAAAAACTTACAAAGCAAACCCAAACTTCACGTATCTCCCCCTCCCCACATCACACACCGCCCTCTAAATACTAACACCCCCACAGCATCGGAACTTACAAGATCCCAACCTGGTCAACCCCAATCTTCCTGATTCTCGTCCTTAGCTTCCTCATCCCAAACACAAGCCTGATAGGCCATCTCTGCGGCGCAGCTGTCGGCTACATCTGTACTCTCCCCTTCTCCCACTTCCGCAAACTCCCTTTCTAATCATAGCCACAGGGGCACTAAATTACATCAAATTCCTTGTCCCGCCGGAAAAAATTCTCCGGTTTATAGAAAGCAAACTTAATCTACTCGGCCGGCTACCGCATTATGTCTCTGTGGATCAGAAGACGTATGGTCGCTATGGCGTACTACCGACTACGAATATACCTAGGAGTCCGGAGGGAGGGCATCGGTTGGGTCCGTAGGGATCAGGGTCTGTAAAGAGTTGGGGCCATTGGGATTATATAGTTTGGAGCTGTCACAGGAGTTTAATAGGCGTTTTCATTGTTAGATGGGGCTGGGGCATGTATCAAAAAATACTAATTGGGGCAGCATCGTTGAAAGGAACTGTATCAATACATACGAATAGGAAGGATGGGGTTGGCTGAAGTCGCGCGCCTTTTCTGCTGAATTCCGGAAGGGGAGGCTTGTATTCTTAGTTGCAGAGGAGTATGGAAGCGTAATTTGATTATTTATAGCATTCTGATCTCGGGAGTGAGTAAATTTAGCTGAAGTATGTTGAGGTCGACTTGATCTTTATAGAATGGGCAGGTCTTTGGCCCTGGGGGTCTTCAGGACCGTATCCCGAGTCGGATTGTCCCTATTAGGCGGAGACCCATTTCAATATCGCCAAGCATCCTAGTGTGTAAAATCATAGTCCTTTGCGTCGGTGTTTTAGATTCAGGCTGAATATCGATACTTAACCGCGAACTCTGCAAGTAATGTTAATTAGGCCCAACATTATGGTAGTGAATATCTCTCTCCTGAGTTACGCCTAAAATCACTTCATTCATTCCAGAGCCACAAACAACGTAACCAGGTAACCACTGTAACGTCCGTGTAGTGGGTGGGTCGCAGTGACCGTCATCTGGAGTCTATTTTTCTCTTGGTACAAAACTACCTGGAGTAGCTTTCGAGGTCTTTACACAACTTTGTCTCTAATTATCCTTCTCTCACTATCTCTAGTGTCCCGTTTGAAGCTCAATACAGGAATTTCAAAATCACACACAACATTTGTGCCTCTCAGGCAATCAATTCAATATCTAGCCTATTTGACTCTCATCTCCAAAACCTCACTCCCTTGACCAACAGCAGTCTAATACAGCCTTCATACTACTAAAGATGACTCGCTCAATCAATCCCACCATCATTTATCACTTCCAGTTTGTTCAACGCCAATACCTAATAGACCTACTAATACAAACACCACTACCGCTATTAGCGGTTACTCCTAACCCCCGACCCTTGTAACCTTCCTTCCACGCTTCACCACCGCAGCCGCCAAAGCATTCGTAATAACCTTCCGCTTCGCCGCCATCTCCATACAATGCTGGAGCGTCTCCTCCGACAAATCGACATCGTTGTCTTCGCGAGCGCCAGCAACCGACCCCTTCGACGGAGTGCCGTCAGGTGTATAGAAGAGGCCGAATGTCTTGCTCGGGCTCTTGTTGCTACCTCCAGCCAACCGCGTCGACGCCGCCATCATTCCCCTGGATGTTGAAGGCGGAGTAGCAAAGGGACTAGCATCTCTAGCCGGGCTCCCATCCCTAGCCCCTGACTGCAACTGCGACTGCGCCAAAGCCCTCACCCCCCCACCCTCGCCATTCTTAGCCAAAAGCCCCAACTTCTTCATCTGCTGCTCCAATACATCGATATCCCCACTCTTTTTTTCAACCATAGCCGTCATCTTCCTTATCGTATTCTCCACCGCTTCAACAGTAGGAACTTGTTTCGGTTTTAACTTCTCCCCCTTAGCAGCCAACCGCGTTCTGAGCAACACAACCGCCTCCTCCGCGTCCGAAAGATTCTTCATCATACTCGCAAATGCATCTCGCAGTGCGCGCTGCTGCTCCGCTTGTTCCTTCGGCAGCGGTTGCATGCGGAGGTACTCCTTATTATTCGACTTCGCGCGCGTCTTAATCTGTTGTTTCATATCCGCAACTCTAGTCCTCAACTTAGCCACCGCGCGATCCAGCCCGGAAAGCTCGAGCAGCTTATCATGTACATCCGTCAACCGGCCCGCTTCCAGTGTCTGCTCCAGTTCATTCTCCAGCACCCAGAGGTCCTCGAGCTCGACCAGGCACCACTCATCCACCCAAGCGCCATCTTCGCCTTGTTGGAACACGCGGTCTAGGTCGTCACGCGTGAGCTCGTTATGGCGCTGTGGTTCGTTGTGGGCTTTAATAAACGATGCGAGCGAACGTGCATTGATTCCGAGTGTGTCAATCATACTGTTGATGTCGCGGTACACGCGCTCAATTTGACCTGGAATGCCGGCTTTGGTGACGGAGCCGGTGTAGTCTTGATGCGCGACAAAGGGGTCCAGGCGGCGATTGGCGACCACTGGCTTCCCGAGCTCTTCGCGGATCCTCTCGTCGTCGTCATCGGAGAGGTCGGAGACTTGAGGAGGGGGAGGACTGGGCGCTTTTGGCACGGTTTGGAGGAGCGAAGGCCTGGCTGCTGGTCCAGGCGCTGTAGCTTCTGGTCGGCGTCGTGTCCCGATTGCAGATGTGGAGGCAGAGCGGACGGGACTAGGTGAGCGCAGTGCGTCCTGGACATGTGACGGTGGTGGAAAGATTGGACCTGGTTTAGGGAATCCAGCGGGGGTTGATGATTTTTGGAATATAGACCGAACCGGGGATCGGGAAGGACTCCTAGATTGATTGCGGGACCGAGATGAGGCAGCCGATTTGACCGGAGGTGTAGGAGCCTGAGGAGGGACCCGGGGTGATGCAGTAACACTATCTCCAAATGACCATGTCGGTTCTTGAGCTACCGGCCTCCGGACTACGTCTGATGGAGACCTATGCGTCTCGTCCTCCTCTTGCTCTTCAACAGAGATATCATCATCTTCGGGGGCGCTGGACAGGCCTGATGACGACTGACCTGGCGACGAAGGCGGAGAAGAACCAGGAGCCTCGACTTGAATAGCAGGGCTTCCAGCCAATGGTGGTAGATCATCATCAGCGCCCTTTGGAAGTTTGAAAGTGACAGGGTCTGGTGGAAGTGGTGCAGGCTCTTTCACTACAGGGGATTCGGTCGATGGCAGGACCGGGGCTGCATTCGCTGGCTCTTTAGCTTGCTCCTTCGCAGGAGGTTTGAAGGCCGTGGCTGTAGAAGAACTACCAAAAAGACTGAATAGAGTACCAGGCGCAACTTTTGGTGGCGCTTCAGGTGTGTTTGATATCCTACTCAGCTTGGGCGCTTCGTCTTCTTTCTTAATAGGTGTGATGGGTGCTATTGAAGCGGTATTTAGAGCGCTACTAAATCCGTCACCGAACAGAGATGATATTGAAGGTGCCGGAGGTTTCGGGAGATCATCCTTTGCTGATCCGTCTCCCTTGAAAGTAGAATTAAGTTTGAAGCCGTTCGGGGCCGCTCCGAATAGGCCTTTAGGCTGTTCTTGAGGTGCTTGCGGTGTAGGAGTGGCTTCGTCTCTCGTACGATTCTGTGCGTCATCGTCCGCATCTCCCATGTCGGATTCTTTTGTAGACGCAAAGGAGGACTGTTCCCCAAACAGCGAACCCGAGGCTTGGGCCGGGGTGTTTACCCAGGAAGGGAGTGTTGAGCCTCCACCTAAGCTCGATCCGACTGTGACTGTTGACCCAAAGCTTGGCTCAGTACTCATACCGCCGAAAATTGGAGTGGTTGTGCTAGGAGCAGTCGGCGCACTGAAGAGAGATTGCTGGGGTTTCGGATGTCCGAGACTCGCGAACCCCGACGCTGCTGGTGTATTGCTACCACCTCCAAAGCTTGAAAAGGGCGATTCAGGTGTGTCTGCCGCAAATTTTGAGAACCCTGAAGCTCCTCCAAGGGCTGAAAAGGGGTTCTGCTGTGGCTGTGCTGCGGGTTTTTGAGGAGTGGTATTCGCAGTGCCCCATATTGATGTGCGATTTCCGATGCCTCCCGTAGATCCAAAAGCAGGTGTTGCACTGGCAGATGGTGTTCCGAAGGAAGGCTTACCAAATGCCGCTCCTCCTGTAGGTGCTGCATTGACCAATGATGGTGTCCCGAATGCAGGCTTACCAAATGTAGCAACTCCTGAAGGTGTTGTATTGGCTGATGGTGTTCCGAAAGAAGGCTTACCAAATGCCGCTCCTCCTGTAGGTGCTGCACTGACCGATGATGGTGTCCCGAATGCAGGCTTGCCGAATGCCACACCTCCTGAAGGTGTGGCACTGGCTGATGGGGTTCCAAACGAAGGTTTACCAAATGCCGCTACCCCTGCGGAAAACCCAGAAGCACCAAATGCGGGTGCGGAAGGGTTTCCAAAGGGGGCAGGCGAAGGTGATGCAAATTTCGCAGGAGTTGGTGTCGATGTTGGCGCAGCAGGAGTTGCTTGCTGTCCTCCACCAAGAGCAATTAAGCCCGGATATCCAACATTTTGCTTTATAGACTCGTTGTAGACAACCCACCATGCACTTAGAAGACCTTCATGATTTAAAACAAACAATGCCGGGAGCGGAGTGGGCGACTCGATAATTTCTTCTTCCATAGGAATAGGTCGGAGCACTTTTTCCTTGCTTGATAAGTCCATTGCCATGCCAATAGCGGACGTATCCATATCCTGAATAGACCGCGGAAGGGTTGCTCGTCGGGCATCAGTTAGCATTGTTGAAGTGTAATCGTTAACGGGAGCGCCCGGTGCAAGTGGAACAGCCGAACTAGTCAATACAGCAATATCTGTGCTACCTGTTGATGAAAGAATAAGGATGTCTTCCAACGCTGCCCACTTCCGTAGTCGTGCCAGGAAATGATGAGGAGGAGTCAAACGGTTGTTTTCGGATGGAAAACAAGGGTCAGAGGGAATCTTTGAGAAGGAGAAACCTGATCGTGACTTATCCGTCTTAACAAAATGATAAAATATTTCCGAGTCATCTCCCATCTCGTTGTCTTCTGCAGGGTTAGATGCTCGGCCGTTAGCAGAGTGGATGACGAGAAACTCGTCGTTCGCAAGCCAAAAAATTGATGATACTGTTTAAATTAGTAATCTCATCAAGAAATCCTATTATATCGATCTTACCATGAGTATCGGCTGGAACTTCGGGAGGTCGAGGTATAGAAGCAACGCCGACTCCGTCCTGTTGGATCTGGAATGCGGTCCCATCACCCAGCCCCGCAACTAGCTGTTTTCCTTTTGCGCTCCATGACACACAGCTCACACCCTCCTTCAGGATCGCTGACCCATTCGGCCCATTTACGAGCTGGCGCTGATTCAATTCAGCTAGCATCAATTGCCCTCCAGCCAGAATAATAGAGAAGAGCTCCTCGAAAGCAGGATTTGGATTCGGTATAAGCGCTCGTACAGCTACTCCGTTCGTCGCAAGCTCGAATGCTGCATCTGTCTTACCCTGCAAAAGGGAGTCGACATGGAAGACTCGCAGGCCTCCACCACTCTCTGCAGATACCACCAAGAAGCTTTCGTTGCTTGAGAAGGCGATGTGAGAAAGTCGTGGAAATGGGAGCGTAAGTTGTGGCGTAAAGGCTTTGACCTGGTTCTCCTCAGGCCCGCTACCAGTGAGGGTTTGCCGGACGGATTCTGTAGTAGCTATGACGAGAGTGTCAGGTCCAGCTGCAGCTAATACACCCTTCTTCGATGCGACACTTAGGAGGGACGAAGTAGGTGGAGGTAAGGCATCGCTGGGCCATGAGAAAGGAAGGAGTTTTAATTTCTTCTCGCCATTTAGGGCTAAGAATCCGAGTCCCTATTGCAGACCGTTAACAAGCTATTCAAGACTGGGAGAACCTGGTGACTATTTACTTCTGTCTCAATTTCTGGGAGTTCAGGTCCACTTTGGACTTGTGCGGTGGTATTTCCGCCTCCACTGGTAGCCGCATTTGGTGATCCAAAAGCCATACTTGCCATGATGTACTCCAGCCGAATCTCACGGGATGTTGTCCTTTTGCTTAGGGGTGGGCGTGGCGAGGGAGTATTCTCGACATGTGGAATGGGAAAAGTTGCGGAGGAGGAAAAGGAGCGTGTCGTGAGCCGGGGAGGGCTCGGGCGAAATAGGTCGAAGCTCTTCTTGAAAATAGTGAATTGGAGGAGAGGCCTGCGCTCTTATAAATGAGAGCGGCAAGCCTTGTGCCTGGCGATATTCACCTTGTTGACTGCAAAGATGAAATGAAAGCCTACGCCGACGGAAATCTCCGTAATAGTACGCGAGCTGTCCGCGTTCAAGCTCCCCAGGCAGTGACAGTTTCGTCAACCACCAAGGAACATTCACTATAACCCACAGCACAAGTCGCATCTTCTCTTGACAAACATTCGCATCCTGCTATAGCAGAGTTTCTCTCCTGACACTTCTGAAAAGCAAACCCAAATACAGTACGCCCAACGCACGAACTTCATACCTCGCCATCAACGCTACAGCTATGCCGGGCTTCGACTTTTCCAACCACAACCGCAATGCTGCTTTACACGCTCAGGGCGTGCCTCTACCCAAGGCGACTAGCACTGGTACGACCATCGTAGGATGCATATTTGACGGCGGAGTAGTGATTGCAGCCGATACTAGGGCAACCAGCGGTCCCATAGTAGCGGACAAGGTACGCCCAGCTAACGGCCTCATTGACTGGGCCCTCATTTATCTCGCTCACCAAGTACCTAAGTCTAACTTTATCTTGCTAGAACTGTGAAAAACTCCACTACATCGCTCCCCAGATCTGGTGTGCAGGTGCTGGTACTGCCGCCGACACTGAATTCACCACCGCCATCATCTCCTCGAACCTCGAGCTCCATGCCCTCTCCACCGGCCGCAAGCCACGCGTCGTCACCTGCATGACGATGCTGAAGCAGCACCTCTTCCGCTACCAAGGGCACATTGGCGCATATCTAGTCGTTGCGGGAGTGGACCCAACTGGCGCGCACCTCTTCACTGTTCATGCTCACGGCTCGACCGATAAGCTGCCATACGTGACAATGGGATCTGGTTCGCTCGCTGCCATGTCGGTATTCGAGACGCAATGGAAGTCGAAGCTGTCGAGAGAGGACGCGATCAAGCTGGCGGCGGATGCTATTCAGGCGGGTATCTTCAACGACTTGGGATCTGGTAGTAATGTGGATGTCTGCGTGATCACGGAGGAGAAAACCACCTTGATGCGGAATTATATCACGCCCAACGTTCGGGAGCAAAAGCAGCGGAACTACAGGTTCAAGCGGGGCACGACGGCTGTGCTGAACGAGAAAGTTATTACCAGGGAAGAGATTAGCAAGTATGTCACAGTGCAAGAACTAGACGATCAGAGCGTTGTTGGTACTGCGGAGAAGATGGACGTCGATGCATAGAGCATTGTGAACGGAGGGGAATGAATGAGAGGTTGTGGATGCGGAAGACCAATGTACAATGAGGCGTTTTTGGAGCTGGTTATGTTGCTTATGAAACTACTTCCAACACCACGCAATGCTCCTAGAGTGTCGACCTTGGGGATAGTTTGGTTTACTAAACTACAACCATAACGAAATCGCCTAGTCTAATTTCGCGGTCATCGGCCAATCACCAACGTCAAAGGTCCGTTTAGCTAACAAATTCACAAAGAACATGACCGACATTATTATTCAGCTGTGGTCAAATTTGGGATATGAACTTGAATCGGAATCAATTCTGTCCATTACCCTCAATTTTGCCATTCATTTCTGCCCACTACGCCGATCCCAACACCAAGTTCGGGAGCCGTCACAGCTAAACCAAAGAAGTTCAAGTCTGCCCTATCCATCACTCACTTGCATCTCTTCTCCACAATACTCGGGCCATGTTCCTCATACTCCTTCTTCGAGATCCATAACTGATGAAAGCTACCCAAGCTCGCTAAGATACTTCCCCCAATCCACGCTCCATACTTCCGCTCGACAACATTTCCAGGCGCTATCAGCCTGATTCGTGGCGCGGGGAACATGGCCTGCAGCTCGCTGTTCAGACGCTCGTTGAACTTGTATAGGAGAGATGAGCCGCCCGTGACGATGACGTGGGCGAGGATCGCGGGCCGTTGGTCGACGTCGACGTGTTGCATAGCTGCTTGGACGAGGCGGGGGATGGTTTGTTCGTCTTTGGGGCGGGGGTTCTCTGCATCCTGTTGTGTTGTTAGCGAATATATACATCAAATTAAAGAGTCTAGGTAAACTCACAAAGAGTGCTGCGCTTGCGTCGAACAAGCCTTCTACAGCCTTGAACCTCTCCACGCCGAATACTTGGTTCCAGCCATCGGGCATTTCGAACGGCCTGCCAGGAGTCGCCTTGGCAAGCTCTTCGTTCGTGCCATTGCTGAAGCGACCTGGCCCAGCCCATGTCTCTACGACTGATTCCTTGAATTCGGTTAAGACGCGCTCTTCTTCGTTTCGGCGGAATGATGCTGTTGGTGGGATTTCGAACGTTTTGTATATGGCTTGCGAAGGTACTCCGGCGTCTACTGGAGTTTTGGAGGAGACCACGTAATGCGGTGTTAGGGGTATCTGCGGTTGCGACTGGTTGAAGATGAGGCGGATCTGGTTTGAGACGAAGTTTCCGGCGAGAGGGGATTTTTGGACGCCTGGAAGCTTGTTAAGTGGCGAAATTTGCGGTCGTAGAATTCGCCATACCTTTCTTCAGTACCATGCCATCAATTACAGGAGTGACGGAGGTCATGGAAGCTCCAATATCAATGACTATGCCTGAAGCCTTGCCAGCCGCAAATCTACGCGCAAACGGTCAGAAAGCTGCCATTACAAATTCGTGGTAGTTCGCACCTACGCCGCCAAAACTCCAGTCTTTCCGAGATAGAATGCCGGTGTACCCCAATCCTCCATTGCGATCTCAATGTACTTCTCCCGCGCCTTTGTCGAGCTCCAGCCGGGCTCTGTCATGAGCAGCGGACTATCCGTCAGAGGCTTCTCTGCATCATCTAACCCTTCCATCTCCACGTCTGGGTCCCCATTCAAAGGATCATTGAGACCATTTTTGATAGGATCGGTCTGCTTTGCGCCTGTTAAGCGCGATGTAATGGCGTATTCCCACACTCTTGTTGCTGTTTCCCAATTCTCCACAATGCCATCTGTTGACCATGGGTTCTTGATCTCGAGGTTTCGTAACGGATTATGGATCGCATTCTCGCCGAAGAGGTATTCGGAACCCGACTCGGAGTCCAACACACCGTAGTAAGTGGGGATAACGGATTTGGGGACGTCTTCGCCTGCGAAACCGGCGCGTGTGGTTGAGTAGCCAGGATCGAGGACTATCGCAGAGACTTCGTCTATAAGAATCGTTAGTATGTGTGCTGATGAGAACAAAAGAGGTGTGGGTGTCTACCTCCGGCGTACTCGTTGGGATTTGGAACTGTCGATGCGTTTGGAATATTCATCTTGGAGTACAAATGAGAGGTCGCGCGCCTTTATTTGAACTTTAGTCTTTTAAACCAGGCTCATTGACGCGCGAGAAGAGCTTAAGGATAGCCAGTGAAGGACATGGAATTTCTGGTCGCAGATGGTGTGTTGTTTGTAGTCACATCGCGAACTTAAAGATGGAGGTTGGTGCACGTTTCTCCCAGCCGACGTCTTCCCTTCCCTTTCTACAACGCCAGACTCTGTGATCTACGGCACTCCTTTACGCTCCCTCTTGGAGCTTGAAAATGATCAGACAGAAATTCAATACATAATGTGGCTTCAATATCTGAAACAGCTGTACTCCCTCGATACTCTAGACACCCGCTTCACCGTCTACTCCGCCGCACCCCCGAAACAGGTTCTAAATGAAGTTCAGCTTGAACCAGCAAAGCCATCTCCAAAAGAATATGCGCCATCTCAAAATTCGTTAGATACTAGAAGTGCTCAGAAAGTCTCCGAGGGCGCCCAGTCATCAAGATGGGGAACGCTAGAGTTCTACTGCTACTATTTCATTTTCATAACTGTTGTACCATTCATGTTTAAAGCTGTATATGACGTCTCAAAAGGTGAAGCTAAATCTACCATCAACTTCTTGTGTAATTTGGTTTTAATACAGAACCCAGAATCACACCCTAACTATTCCAAATTCTCCCCTCTGCTCTCTAACGGCTGGATTCCTGGCCGCAAAGTCGTACGTCTCTCCTTCATCTTTCTGTTTCATGTACTAAGTCTATGCCCAGGACGACTCCGACGCTCAGTACTCCGGATTCCGACAAAACATGCCTTACCTTTTCTTGGTCGTTCTTCTCCATCCGGTCCTTCGGAAGCTGTACGACTACCTGTGGCGTGCGGACACGTACACACAGGTTCGGTCTTCTTCAGGGTCCAATGGAAGATTAACTCAGGGACTTCCGGCCATTGCCGCAGCTGATGCTCGACTTGAACAAAGGATCTCATTCGACCTTGGTTTCGCACTCGTGTTCATTATTGCTCTTCATGGATTTTCGGCATTGAAAGTCGCACTCATACTTTATCTAAACCACAGCATTGCTAAAAAGCTACCTAAGGAGTATATACCAGCTGCCACTTGGGTCTTTAACATTGGCGTCTTGTTCGCAAATGAGCTTAATCGGGGGTATTCTTTTGCCCATATGTCGTCCTTTATCTTCCCTCGGCCTCCTTCGTCAGACGATGAGCTGTCACCGGCGAATTGGGGAATATGGCTCGATAGCCATGGAGGTCTCATACCGAGATGGGAAGTTCTTTTTAATATCACCGTTCTTCGTCTAATCAGCTTCAATATGGATTACTACTGGAGTTTAAATACTCGAAGCAGCAGCCCAGTAGAGGTGGGTCCCCATTCCACAGTTTTCTTTTCAACACTGATGCCCTAAAGAAGAAACAGCTGGATCCTTCGAATCTATCGGAGCGGGACCGGGTGTCGATTCCAGCCAAACCTGAAGATTTCTCATTCCGCAACTACTTTGCTTACACACTGTACTCTCCGCTTTACCTAACAGGGCCAATCCTGACGTTCAACGACTATATCTCGCAATCGAGATACCGATCCCACAGTATAACCACCAAGCGTACTACTATGTACGCCATTCGATTCGTAATCGCTCTACTCACCATGGAAATCATGATACATTACATGTACATGGTCGCCATCTTTAAAGCGCATCCGTCATGGGAAGTCTATACCCCGTTCCAATTGAGCATGTTGGGCTATTTTAATCTAAATCATATTTGGTTGAAACTCCTCCTTCCGTGGCGATTCTTCCGCCTCTGGGCACTCCTTGATGGCATCGACCCGCCCGAAAACATGGTCCGCTGCATGAGCGACAACTATTCCGCAATGAAGTTTTGGAGAGGCTGGCACCGAAGCTTCAACCGTTGGATCGTCAGATACATATACATTCCAATTGGTGGAAGTGGTGCAGCCGGTTTCTGGGGGCAAGCAAGATCTGTCTTGAACTATTTAGCCGTTTTCACCTTTGTCGCTTTGTGGCATGATATTCAGCTCCAGCTGCTAATGTGGGGATGGCTGATCACGCTTTTCGTGCTGCCAGAAATCATTGCATCACTTCTCTTCCCACGCCGGAAATGGCGGGATCGGCCAAATACGTATCGGTTCATCTGCGGCGTCGGTGCTGTCGGGAATATTCTGATGATGATGATAGCTAATTTGGTGGGGTTCGCTCTTGGGTTGGACGGTTTGGAAGGTCTGGCCAAGGGCATTGTTGGGAGTTATTCTGGCCTTGTGTTCTTCGCATCGGCTTGCGGGGCTCTGTTCGTGGGTGTACAGGTTATGTTTGAGGTCAGAGAGCAAGAGCTGAGGGAAGGGATTCGGATGAAGTGTTAACGTGCTCAGTTGGGGTTATGTGTGAGCCCTTTTTTGTGCATATTTTCTTCTCTCCATGAGACAATATGTTTTCAAGCGGTTTCAGATGCATCCCCAGTCTTCATTTTATGCTTTGAATAAACTAATCATCCCGTTGCTTGAATATCAGTTCTTTACGTCTTGGCCATTCATCTCACGATATCTAGCAAGATCGACTACCTCGGTGCTTCATTTGGATACCATCCAGCCCTATGTGAATTTTGGAGGGTCGTATCTTTGGGGATGGATGGCTATTCGGAGTAATTCTACGAAGGTTTGATCGGGTCAAACCTTCGAATAACCTTGTTTGTATGGAACTATGCTTATAATATACTCCACTAACACAAAGTTTACAATTCTGAGAATTTGCACAAAGGAATGTTGAACTCAACTCCCATGCTAAAAACCTCGAGACTGCCCCTGGAAAAAGTACCAATGCTGTTCTTGATGCACCATTGAGATCTCCATGGAAATTTTCCCAGAAGTCATTGTAGGGATCCAATATCCGGTCATCGAAGCCGGTAGGGCACTGTTTTCCCCGATTCCCCTCAATTACGTGTTGGTGTCTCATTCATCATTGCCACGAAGCACTTTGTTCGACCCTTTTATATTGACGATTCGGATGCGAATGGCTTTCCTGGCTCGGAGCTACCCACCTACACCATCTCGAAAATCCACATCGTCCAAGACACACCACTCTTCAGCCTCTAGGACAGGCCAGCCTTCGACATTCAGGATAGACAAGCTACCCACAAGGACTTACCAGCTACCTCAACCCACACTACCGCCAACTAAAACTATTCATCCACCTACTCAAGCTCGCGAGTCTACGCCGTTCAGGATACAAACACCTCACCCTACTCCACTGCCGACTAAGAGCATTCATCCGCCTCCACCAATTTTAAATACCCAAGACGCTCAAGGGGTCGAAGAACATCTCGAGCAAGCAGTTTTCACCGACGCTGAGTTGTGGAAGATTCGGTGCGATCGACTGTTCAAACAGAACGGTCAGCTTTCTCGAGAGTGTTCGCACCTCAAGACCCAAAATAGTCAACTTGTCTTTCAGGTCCAGAACACGACAGGGCTGAAACGTCATTGCTACCAGCTCGTCATGGAGATTCTAGAGATGAAGGAACGTCTAGATGCACTAGCTCGAAGTTTCCAGACGGTGGTCCAATGGATACTAGCCAACACCTCGCTGGACTTGTCGGACATCCGAGGACTCCTTGTTGAGCAGGTATCAATCTCTGAGGAATTACAGGACCAAAACCACGATGGAATGCTCAGCGTACGTCCAAAGAATGTCAGGCTTGTGAAAGAGAACGCCAATGCCTCTAAGTATCCGGAGAAGTCCCTGCAAACCCCAGCCCAGATCACCGCGCGAAGCTTAACTCTGGAGGAAGCTGACAACGGTCTCATAGACTTGGACGACGCCGCCGTCGCCCGTGGATCAACCGCTAAAAGAACGCTGGGGGTAGTTCATGATGATTACAAAGAGGCCATGGGAGCAGCGGAGATGGAAATGGAAAAGATGGTGGGGCTAAAGAAGAAGATGTGGATGAAATGCCAGGAATCTCCTCGCAATTGGAGCGACCTGAGCTACACAGCCTTTTGCCCAGAGCAATACCTGCCGCACTATCGATATGGCAGGGCTGAGGAGGTGCCGAACAATTTTGGCAATCTGATTGACACGAGACCATCTGGGAACTTATTTAGAAGCCGGCCGAGGAACCACAAAATCATCCAACGGTCCATGCTTGACGAACAGCAGCATGAGAAGGAATCTCTGAGATTACCGCCTTGGCTGAAGCCATCCAGAGAGACCAATCCTTGCCTAGAGGACTTTGGGGATATGGTGACATATTATAACCTGCAGGCAACACAGCTTGCCTGAATGGCAGTTTGAACCTGAACCAGAGGATAACCCTGGCTTTGGGCTCGGTAAGAACAATTTTTCGGAAGAGATGCAAAAGGCAAAATGACGGGGGGTGTAGTAGAGGCTTCGACGTAAGCGTGCTTGAAGTTATTCTCGATCAAAGCATGGATCCTATTTATAGCGAATGAAATTTCTCTTAGCATAGCGTAAACATGGTTAAAATTTATTATAGACTAAATCTTACAAAATACCCAAAAATACAGAAAAAATTATCTAGAAGATAGGAATAACAAAGGCAGAGGTTTAAGAACTTGAAAAATTCAAACAATTGTATTAGAGGAAATGCAAAAAAAACACGAAAAATATGGTTCTCGACCATAAGGTGTTTTCCAAAGATTGATAAACGGGGTTTTGTGCGCATCGCGCGGTCACTTCTGGTAAAAGGCAAGAAATGAATTCGTCCACCACGTCGCACCCCGTGAAAAATCAAATTAAAATAAGTCTACCTATATACTAATAAAAACTCATCTGCGCCAGTAAATTATTTCCACTATTTGCTTTTCCCACATTATTTACCGCTCATCCCAATCTCTTCGATGATTCTCTAGAGGCTGGATTGCGCTTTTATAGATGCGACCAGGAGTGAACTCCAACTCACTGTGCCTTCCTCCATGAAATCATTCAGGTCACACTCGCCATCATGGCATTGCCGATAATACAGTATTATTTTAATCGTTTAAAGAACACTTTGTGGGAGAGACAAAGCGTCCCAAGGTTGTTTGGTTTCTCGGAAGGCTGTTATTTGTAAGCCTTTCCCGCTGCAAGCTGTTTTCTGACTCTCCGGCTTCTTCCCTACTCCTTTACATCCATGGAAGAACAACAACAATATATCCAACATTTCCCTCAAGCCATCCCAATGCGGCCCACTCGAAAACATGTTCCTCCTCTCGATCCCAAGTTCTATACTGTCCGCAAGGTTGCCAAAATGCCCTCTTCGGATGGCAGTACAACTACGGTCGTTCAAGCTCGACTCAATGAAAGCTAAATTTCATTGCAAGCTTCTTCACTCTCCATCGCCCTGAAATGATCCTGCCGCATCTAATCATGGTAGAGATTTTTCTGGATGACTTCAAGTATTTGAAAGATCTAGATTCGATTCGGACTCGGAGATTAGATCGGTCTGGCTTATGTTGCACCTCGAGAACGGCGCGCAAGAACCCCCTTTGGTTTAATCCCTCGTCCCTATGGTCGCTTTTCTCGCATTATCGATAATATTTCTTCCAGATGCTTACCTCAAGGCACATATTACTTAGACTTTCCCCTGCAAATGCGAATCCCTGGCGCCAGAATGTAGATTCGTGCAGCTCAGCGACGCCTACTTCAAGGATCGAAGTGAAGCTGACGTTGACGGTATCGCAAGCATATGGAGTGCTACGAGTAGCCGTTCCGCATAGATCCTCACGCTCTGCCCCCATGAGCCGTCGTACTTCCGATGATATCCTCGACCCCAAATTGGCATCACACCATTCCAATATGAATGGCAACCGGCCGATCCTATTCTGCTCCAACGACCACACACGGCCAGATCCCAATACTTATGAGTAGATGGGTCGCTTCAAAGAACAAAACCTGGTAGACCATCTTGCGTCATAAACGAGGTGTGCTTCTGATATATTGGAGCTACTCCTCGTATCTGGTTGTACTGCGACGTACATGTTCCAAGGTTAGTGGTAAGCTGACTTACGTGCCCTTGTGAAGACCATGATGTTTGTGAGCGACGTGGCATTGCAACGCGGAGGGGTTTCCAGGGGCTGTATGTCATAGTCAAGAACCTCGAGGCCCACACTCTTCATAAATCTATTACTTAGGCTTATCAGCAGCGGAACAAAATCTTTTTTTTCCTTCAAAGTTTTTCAATCTCCAAAATTTCATTCCAAAGGGATTCTGCAGGCACAGTGCAAATGTTTGAAACACGACATTTGTACGAGGCCTTGGTTGGGCAGCTCGGGAAGCGTCCGACGTCAACCCGAAACCGGCCATCCCGTTGTAATTTGGCACCAGGTACAAAAATATACGCACGGGCCACTTCCTTAAACAACTTCTTTGAACAACTTCCTTGCCTTCACTCGCACCTGCACTTCCTTCTTCCTCGCATCGACCACTCTCTACTTCCTTTGCCGGATCAACCTTCCAACGACGCTTCTCGAGGAAGCAGCCACTCTTTTCGGCAAGATAGCTATCGGCGTCGTTATAAAAGGTAGGAGAATCCTCCCATTCCCTTAATTGTGTTACAAGCCTTCACTTCACTTCACTCCCTTTGTGCCTTGCACTCTAAATTCCTTCGATCCGGCCACCTGCGCGTTGCAAGTTTGTTCCTGGGGTTACCGGTAACTCTCTGTCAAGCATTCTGCAACTGTCGCTTCGAGCAAGAGTCCTCGCGTTATTGGTCGGGCCCTTTGCTTCCAAGGTTCAATCAGACCATTAGCCTGGCCTTGTAAGTCTATTCGCCTCTTTCTCAGAAAAGAGTACTTCCTCCACGATATCTCATGCATTGTCCCTTGTCAGTTAACCGTAGCTTGACTCACGTCGCTTCGACTTAACAGCGGAGTACCCTCTCCTCTCTCCTTCACCAGCTGAAGCTGCGGGCTGGCACTCGCAGTCTTCCTGTCCCCCATTTAGTCAATCGTACATAAATCAAAAGTTGCGATTACCAGGATAACTCAGTCAACATGAAGACCGGTTTCTTCACTTTTGGTTCATTGGTTTTGCTCGGCCAGGCCGCTGCGCAGCCTCACAGTTAGAACTATTTCCTTGGCACAACCGCGAACCAAATATGAGCTCACATTTTCTACAGAGATCCAGCACGGTCATCCCAAGCGCGATATTGTCACGAAAATTTTCTATACTACCTCCACGGTAGCTGAAGTCATTGTTTGGGTTGACACTGATGGGGTTCCCTACAGTACCTCAACCGTCGACGGAGGACCTGCCACTGTGTCTACCTCTCAGCTGGCATCACCTACTGATGCTGCGTCCGCCACCAATGTCTCGTCTTTTGTTTCCTATGTGTTTGCTTCATCTTCGACTTCCGAGGCCGTAAGCGCCGCGGCCGTCACGTGTACTACATCTACCTCGTCTTTCACTGCACCGACTTCTATCCCAGTGCAGTCATCGACTTCTTCCCCGGCCGTATCCACTTCTTCACCTACCGCTCTGCCGTCTTTCCCGGCTCCGGTTCAATCCTCAGCTGCTCCACTCTCCTTAGGGGCCCTCGGATCCTCTCCTGCCGCGTCTGTCAATGCTGCATCTGCTCGAGCCTTTCCGATTGGCATCGCATATGATCCATACACTGGCCAGAATCTCAACGTCATGTGCAAGAGCGAATCACAAATTGCTAGTGACTTTGCCGCAATGAAGAGTTATGGGGCTGTTCGCCTTTACGGTACTGACTGCAATCAAGTCGCATTAGGTCTTCAGCATGCTATTTCCCAAGGTCAAAAATTAATTCTTGGCATCTACATACCTTCAGAAGATATCTCTCAAGACGTCCAAATTTTCTCGGACGCTGTCAAAAAGTACGCCAAAGGGAAATGGGATGACATTCTCCTGATAACAGTCGGAAATGAAAAGGTCAATGATCATACTCTGACCGCTTCGGCTGTAGTGGACGCGATTGGCTGGGCGCGGGGAAATCTTACGATCGCTCATTACCCGGGACCTGTCGGAACTGTTGATACCGCCCCGGCCACGATTGGTAATCCTCAGCTCTGTGAGCACTCGGACTATGCGCTTGTCAACATTCATGCGTTCTTCGATCCCAATACAGCTGCCGCGGATGCAGGAACTTTTGTCAAAGGCCAAGTTGAGCAGGTTCAGAAAGCTTGCCCGAACAAGAAAGTCATTGTCACAGAATCTGGCTGGCCCAAGCGAGGCGACACGAATAGTAGAGCTGTCCCTAGTCCTGCTAATCAGAAAGCCGCGCTCGCTTCCTTGAAGAGTGTATTCAGCGACAGCCTCATTTTGTTCTCTGCCTTTGACGACGGCTGGAAACAGGACTCTGCCGGAACCTACCATGCGGAAGAATACTGGGGTTTCCTTTAGGGATTATCCTCAGCATCGCCAATCAACGATGGGCTTTCATGCACTGTCCGGAGTTGCTACTGGATGTGCGATTTGTCTGGTCTGCCTGATTGTTAGGGCTCTCTCAAAAGACTCTCCATCGTGCTCAACCCAAATCTCGGTCTCTCTTTGCTTTTCTTTCTTTACGATAACGATAACGATCCCTTTCACATTTGCATACGTATCATATGCTTGCTATCAAAAGGTAAGTTCGATCCTGCGGATCGAACTTCTTTTTCTCTTTTTCAGCAGCGCCAGCGCTCCGGATATACGATCAGTATGAGCATTTCGTTGGGGTACTGGCGACGACGGTTGGCTAGGGCATCTTTGCCAACGCATGTGTTTTTGTGTAGCGATTACGAACGGCAAACGGAAGTATTTTATATGTGCGATCGACTGATGGGATTGGAACGGTTTAACGTCCTCATGATGCGACGGATGATTCACGAAACGGATGGATGGATGGATATCCAAGGCCTGTTCTCAGACTTGTGGCCAGCGGCCTGAATTGCTTTCTTGTACAACATATTTAAAAGAAAATGAGAACATCTTGATTAGCACTGTTATAATTGGAGTCGCTGATTATTATTGCTGCGGTGATTTCGTTGTGAACGGTTGATTCTGCCTTGGGGATTTTAGAATAGTGGGTACTTCATTTCCTCAGCCATGGCTAATCGAGGAAAGGTGGGAATTGTTCGTAATGGACTGTGCAAGAATTTGGGGGAAAGGTCAGGGTGCATGAGTGGGTATGATAACCGAATAATTTGCGCACAAGGCGGTTGGCGTTTTGATATATATTTCATTGCATAGAGAAGTTTTTCTACATAGTAAGCAATTATCCATCTCTACCGCCTGTTTGAGAATCGGACCTATGGCTGGATGGCGTACGCTCGCCATGTACGGCCTTATCTTCACAAGTAGGAAAAGTAGGATTGAATGATTACCTCGGAGGCCAGAGTTGGGCAGGAAGGAGAGAGGGGGGGAGCAGTTAGGATATGCTATGCCGGGTCTAGTCGTGAGCAAGACTTTCCTACCGTTTGATCCAGCCAGTCCGCTGCTTCGCTTATATGGAAATGGAAATGGTGCTCCCAAAGGGTTTGCAGGTTAGAAGGCTCTGCTGTTCAAAAAAAAATAAAAAAATAAAAAAATAAAAAATAAATTGGAAAACACGCGTGAATCAGAAGAGGGATCAGTTTAGGTAGGCGAGAAGACGCTGCTGCAGTTGCAAGCGGTTGCGAGCCCCGTGGCTGTTGGATGATTCCATCCAAAGAAAGGATGGCTCTTTACCTCTATTATCTACTTTTGCCATGTCTTTTATCGTTGCGCTCATCCTCGCGGGAGAGAGAGAGAGAGAGAGAGAGAGAGAGAGAGAGGGAAAGAAAGGTACAGGTCGTGACGAGGGTAGGGTATATCGACGCTTACTCGTTCCGTGGATCAAACATTTCCTCGTATATAGCAAAGATGGAAGACGGTTCTGGGGCACTGGTCGAAGCTTGAACCTCGTCCAGCAGGCAGTGCTCGAGTATTATTGTTATTTCGCTCTTTAAATGGCAAAAGGATCTGTTGACTCCGCGAGCCGCGAGCATACCTTTAAGGAAGGACCGAGGATTCTGAGGAATTGAAGCCAAGATTTGAGACTGAAGACGGCGTCGGGGGAAGGGTATTTCACTCAGCTATGGCTTCTTTAATGAGTGCGTGTAGCGACGGGGGAGCCCTTTGAGTTGTGACGTTTCGAGCAGGAGGAGGCTAGAAAGGAGAAGAGTCTGAGCTTGACACTTTGGAGATTTTCTAGAGTCACTTCCGACAGGACCGTCGGCACCAAGAGGAGTGAAGATGGACGTCCTCGCCATGATAGTCGAATATATTAACCTTTTCCATACGCGCGCCTTGAATTTCTAGTCTAGTGAGCATTTGTATCGAGCTGAAAGAATTGACGATTCTGAACTGCAAGTTGGAAAGGAAATCATCACCCGCGGGCGAATGTGGCTCCGAGGCATGATGTAGAGAATAATGCTCGAGGTCCAAATGTAGATCCTTGACGTTGGAGAATAGCGTGCTTGGACGGGTCCAATCTGGTGGAGGATGGAGGTGCAAAGCAGAGACTGAAAGGGAGTTTGGAGAGCGAAGGACTTTGAATGAAAAGCTTGATGGGGAATGTTTTAGCTTGCCGGAGGATAGCCAATTTCGGGAGCCATTGGAAATGAGAGCATCTTTGGCCGCGACCCATGCTTGCGGTTTTGGGTAGTATAGCCCATAGAAATGCCCCTCTGCGGGCACGGAAAGTAATTGACCGGAGTCATCAGGGACGCCGGGAAAGCTGTACGCTGACATGAAGCCATCCAATGCAGACAAATAGTTCTATAGCCTGACGAAGAACTCGATTCTTTGACATGGCTCGTATAGTCTCGATCGAGTGCTCGTTATCACTGAAGTAGATGCTATTGTAGCGTTTGTTGCCTAGGGCCTTTCCTGTCTGCATAAGAATTGTTGTGCCAATGTTCGAGAGCCGTTTGCAGACGAGTTTGAAGCTCGGAAGATCTTGAGACAGAGTCAAAGGATGATCGTGGGGCATGTCTCTATCCCAGCTGTACGCAACATATTCGCCAATGTCCAGCAAAAGTTTGTCGGAAAGAGTGAGAAGTTCAGGGGAGGGGCTATTATGAGAGGGGCACGCTGAGATTCAGTCCGCACTGGTGGCGATGTTGGAACTCTCCATGAATGTAGTAGTGGAAGTGCTTCTGGCGTAGAATACGAACAGAGCAAGCGGAGATGCCACAACAAGTCAACAAATAAGGCGAGCAGTCTAGCACCGAGACTTGATAGTCATTCGCTGTGCAAAGAATGCTTTGTCGTATGTCATGATGTTGCTGAGAAGATGCCAAACTATTTTAAGTGGTAGTGCATCGGTAGGCAGCGCCGGGGGGCGGTGAACTAGAAAAGTGGTGGTTAGCCGACTGCAGAGGTGAATGTGCTCCTTATTAGATATTTCCACGACCACCATAGCACGAATAACCTAAGGCCAAATTTGAGGGCTGTGCGGAGTCAGAGACTTGGAAAAGGCATTTTGAAGAACAGAGGAATAGTTCATGGCAAAGATGTATTTTACCATACGTCTCCACAAACCGGAGTTTGTGAAAGAGATCGGATATGCATATGACTTGATGATTTGTAAGTCTATATAATAGAACCGAAACAACCAAGGATCCGCCACACACCCTTCCTGCTACTTGATCACGTTGCGGGTGATCTTGGGTTCTTTGCGTCGAAATGTGAAGATCCAAAACATCCATCCGCTACGGCACACGCCGGTGTTTCCAAAGTTATCTACGTAGTAAATATCTCCAGCAATGGCACGTAAATATATCCATGAGGCCTTGACAGGCTCCAATTAGATGAGAGAATTGAGAGATTTCCCAAGAGTTCGCAAACCAAGCCGAGTACGTTTGCGATAAGTACCGCATAGAGTCAACGTCGGAAACTCAATGGTGGCGTTGTTGAAATAGTTTGAGAGCTTTTTCGAACGCCTCCGTATCGTAGTTGCTTGGTTTCTCTTTTTCCCACACAAGTACTATAGAGACTTTGGCGGGCATCCTCGAATTGTCCAATATAGCCATGGTTCGGATCCATTTCTGAACGCGGACGACCTGTTGCTCTTTGGTAACCCCCACTGGCCTCAAGAAGAGATCATCCCATCTTGGTGTTCTCTTGCATGGCACGGTGAGTTCGAGACTCTTCAGGTTTGGGAACACTTTTGTGATTTCGTTGCTTTCAGCGACGAAGTGGCGCCAGAGAGTCGAGATGTCGAACGAGAGTCCGAACTCAGAATAATCCAAAGAGAAGTGGCGCACGAATGGTGTATAGGTGATTGACAACGTCGGTTGATAGGAACTGTAGGTCGCCGAGCGCCGATCAGTCGGTAGATTCAGGCACCTCAGAAGCTCAAACTTGTTCTTCCCGTAGAACAACTGCGAGGCTTCTGAGTGAATTTGCTTGCAGGTTCTCAGTAAGGCGAGACTGTTGTCAGATCTTGCCCGCGAGCTTTGGCGCAATTGGGTGATCTTTTGGCCCACGACATGAACGCGGCCAATATGTACCGAAATAGACTTGGGGTGTACTAAGGCGTACGCATAAATCATGTCGCGCAGCTCCCGTGCGAGATCCAGAAGACTAATGGCGGCTGTAGTAGTCGTAGAATGCACCCATTCTATACTGACCGGACCCTAGGAAAGCAGACAAGTAAGTGTTTGTCCATATCAGATCTCGTGTATTTTCGCTACCTTGTCCTCTTCAACATTGTAGATCTTCACGTACTCCGGACCCTTGGGGGGATAGCAAAGCTGACAGGAGCAATGACAGGCGCAACCCATGGCGCAGAACTTGATCGGACAGATGAAGAGCCTCGCTTGGACTCCTGGCGGCCAATAAAGCCTTGGATGAGATCCAGAACTTTGCATTCAAAGGCGAAGCTGAAATTTAGCCGAAAGAAATTGGTGTTGACTTGTCCCAGGCCGTCCATCAGATCCCTTTTATTAACCTTCATCATGTGTGAAGTGAAGTACACAGGAAACACGCGTCTATATGAAGGAAATGCCATCACGTGGTTAGATGATATGAGCCGATGAAGTGAAAGGCGGTGACCAAAGTCTTTCACCTCCTAAATTTAGATCGGGTTATTCACGGATTCGGCGCAGACGATATGAGAGACGCTATTTTCCCATGTCATCCAGGTGATAGCGGTTACTCAAGTTTTGCCTATCCGGTGCTCTTCCCCAGGACCAAGGCTGATAACATCCGTCTGAATTGACACTCTAGGTCCGGACTCAGGCATTCTATGGCCCTGCCCAAGCATTTTCCTTATTTCATTCACTCCGTACTTCCGCATCCGTATCTGCTTCACAGAAAGACCTCCATTGATTTTGTCTGCATCGTGTGCACTAATCCAAGTTTTTGCAAGTAGGTTCCGAACAATTTGAAGACCCCCGGGTGAGCCAGCAGCAATATTTCCTCCTAGATACCAAGGATTCTCAACCCGGTCGAACGAATGTATAAGGAGACTGAGGGGTAGAGCTGCTTCAGCTACCAGGTGGGAGGAGGCGTAGGGCCTGATGATGTCGTAAGAAACGCCATGTGGAGAATAAATAATGGACAAGGTTTTTTCGCGATCATTATATGGAGATGGAACAATGGTGCGAGGAGTCGAAGAGATCGTTCTTGGAGAGCCTGGTGATGCTGGAGGAGTGGGAGGAAGGTCCAAATAAGACCTGGGGAGGGCGGAGAGGACACTACAAGGCGGTCGATAAGTTATACCAATAGCATGGTGCAGGCCTGAAATATCTCTTTTCGCGGGCATATGAGCGATAGTCACTTCACCAGGAGATCCGGTTGGCGAGAACGGCGGGAGGACTATACGGCATATTGAGTTTTGGTCTCCATCGGAATACCTGGTCAATGCAAGGACATGGGAGGGATCGAAATGTTGCCATCCCCGAATCTTTCTGGCAGCGGCTGGAGTAGCAAGTATGGTCGACTGGCAGTCCCGAGGCAGCTGGCGGAGAGTTTCTTCGTGACAGTGGTCCGGTTTATCTTGAGATATCAAAATGATGTCTGGTTCTTGCTCCAACTCCTTGAGCGATGATATACATGGACTGGCCTTTTGTTCTGATATGGAGAACTTTGGACTTAGAATCTTGGCGGAGCCGGACAGCCACGGATCGATAAGGATGGTGAAGGATCCAGGAAAGAGGCCGGGCGAAGAAAGAGGCGCGATCGGGGGCGTAAAGGTAAGGAGGAAGGTTGTGTCACCGTTGAGGGCTTTCACGGTCAGGGACATGACTGTTCACAAAAGGAGAGTGTTCAGACGTGCGGATGCCCATGGAGATGGTAGAGGAGGAAGACATCAGGGCCAAAGCACGAAAGGATAACGGCCATGTCAGCAAAGAGGGCTACTCGAGCCTACAAGAGGCTGAGATGGCAGCGAAATATTGCCGATAAAGAAATCGACCAACGCCATTTACGCCACCGGGAACTGTATGGCAGTTTCTGACGAGGCTTAGCTCTCATAACAGGGGGGTGGAAACGAGAGGGAGGATAGTGCGAGTGGCCACGAAAAGCTAAAAATACGTCCTGCAGCAGGAAACATATGCACCTAAGCATAATATAACCTTCTCCCCTGCGTGATGGGACGCCCCCCTGTGCTAGAACGAATCTGAGGTACTTCGACTTCACGCCGATTCAGAGTCTGCACACACGCTTTAATTTTTATATTAATATATCCATTGCGCTTTTTCTGCACTGCTTAGTGCCTATGACTATATCTACCTTAAATATTGCGAAAGTGTGGGTGCCAGCCTACTGATTTCTATCGAGTGCATGGAGTGCGCCTGGGAAGCCACGACAATGATTCCGCGCTGTAACGCCAACATAATTGTTTCTGTTGTTATACTGAAAAACCTCCGTCTAACATGTACGCGGTGTTGGAAGCAATTTTAATTAATTCCACCACGCAGGTCGGTACCTGCGGCCGATTACATTGACGCTTTCGGCGATTCATACAGTCACGGGACTTTGAGCCATTATAAATTACTCTCTAATCAGCCTGTCAGCCTTAGCAGACTAACGCTTTTGGTGAAGGCAGATTTCCCGGCGTGCAGGAACGATTCACCAACACAGCAAAATCACGACTTCTCTACGTGGAAGAACGATTCGTGGAGGAACAGATCACTTGGCATATTTTGAAGCTAGGTAATTGAAATCTAGATGACTAATGAGATCCTATATGCTCCTCCTAACGAAGCGTCAGCCTTAATCACCCAATCGCCATGCGCTTAATGTCGTAGATGAAGAAAGAAAATGAGGATGGCAGACTCCCACGACCTGCTTGTTTAGCTGTACGCATTCATCCATTAACTTCAGTGCTTCCGCTTGCCGTCCTATTGCTTTCCACGTAATCGCCAAGTTGTTCATGCTGGTCAGCGTAGAAGGATGCTCCGGCCCAAGCACCCTCTTGCGAGTCTCCATCACTTGCACCTCCAGCTCTTCGGCCTCGTCCCACCGGCCTTTGTTCCTGTACGTCGATGCCAGGTTGGCCATGCTAGTCAGCGTGTCTGGATGCTCCGGCCCAAGCACCCTCTTGGCCGTCTCCATCACTTGCACCTCCAGCTCTTCGGCCTC
>KV744828.1:0-12860 GCA_001692735.1 Lepidopterella palustris CBS 459.81 | reverse complement strand
AGCGTGTCTGGATGCTCCGGCCCAAGCACCCTCTTGGTCGTCTCCATCACTTGCATAAACAGCTCTTCGGCTTCGTCCCACCGGCCTTTGTTCCAGAACGTCGACGCCAGGTTAGCCATATTGGCCAGCATGTCTGGATGCTCCGGCTCAAGCACCCTCTTGCGAGTCTCCATCACTTGCACCTCCAGCTCTTCGGCCTCGTCCCACCGGCCTTTGTCCCTGTACGTCGACGCCAGGTTGGCCATGCTGGCCAGCGTGGAAGGATGCTCCGCGCCAAGTACCCTCTTGCGAGTCTCCATCACATGCGAAAACGCTTTCTCTGCTTCGTCCCAGCGTCCGTCCTGGTATATACACATTCCCAGTCTCCACAGTAAAGCGTTTCTGTCCTCGTCGTCTTCCCTCGTAAGGCTACTTTCTAATGCATACCCAGCATGTGCCAGATACTTCCTCCACACCATCCTGTTCTCATGTTCATGGTTTGGAAACACTTCCCCGAGTCGCGTAATCGCTTTATGTGTCCACGTAATAAGCAGCTCTTCTTTCCGAAGCCAGTTCCGCGTGGCCAGGTGCACCAGCCGATGGAGATCAAGGCACTGATCAGCCGGCCGTTTGTTGATAAAAGAATACGCATTGAGCGTACCGATTGCATCTGTCTCCTTCTTCCGTGACGCTCCGGGAGGGAGAAGAGACTGCGGGATACCCTCCGGCTCTACGCAGGCCATAAACGACAAATAGTCGGCAGCAAGAGGATCACGTCGCCGAATCTGCCCAAATGAGATTAACCATGTCGTGGCTACTGGGTTATTTACATCCCGATACCTGCCGTCATCCTCAAAGTTCTCGCTGAGTAGATCGACAACCTCCTCTTCTTGCTGGGATAGAAGTGACAAGTACTCGGCAAGAGTAATGCTGTTTTCACTAATATACGCTGCGGCCTGAACAATGGCCAGCGGGAGATTAGTCAGCTTAGCAACGAGGGAGACAGCGTCTTGCTTCTGCTTGGCGAAATCAAGATCGGGAAGGCAGTTGCCGAGCAGCTTCACGGACACTGCATTACTCATTTCCGGTAGTTCTACAACGCTATGCGGCGCCAGCTTACCAGCCGTCTTTCTATCACGTGTAGTAAATACGACCGAGCCGTGCTTGCTTCTTGGGACACAGTCAATCAGACAGCGTGGCTGTCCCGTGCTCTGTCCGGATACCGGTGTAGCCATCCACATCTCAACGTCGTCCGCGTTGTCAAACACAAGCAGCCACTGGCCGGCCTCGTCCTTGCTCAGGTATTCCTGCACGAGCTTCTTGACATCCATCTTTTCATTTTCCAGGCCTGGGATTCCCAGCTGCCGCGCAACATCAAGGTAAGATTGGTGCAGGCTTTCCATATTTACTGCTGAGATCCAGATAATCAAGTGGTGCTTTTGCTTGTCAACGACATGGTATAGTAGCTCGAGAATGAGTTGCGTCTTCCCTACACCTCCTAGACCGGTGATTGCCAGCTTTGGCGCCCGTTTCTTGCCGAACAGCATCCCTTCAAGCCTAGTCAGCTCAGACTCGCGGCCTACGAAGCGAGGGTTCCGCTCAAATGGTACGATCCATTTCGGATGCACTAGGGGCGTTTTTGGCTGTTTGGCAGATAATTGTAGCTGCTTTCGAAAGAGCTCACTCAACTGGTGATTTTCTGAATACCTCTCAAGCTCCCTTTGGAGCCGCTGAGATGCATGATGCTCACCCTCGCCATAGATAGCTTCCATATGAATATCGAAAATTCCAAGCAGAGAGTAGACTTTGTCTTCAGGTCGCTTTGTCATTCTGTTTACTGCCCATGACATTCGCTCATCGATAGTGAAATGAGACAGCGGCTCCCCTTGAAGCGCATGAATGGAAATGCCTGTAATCTGGTGAATCTGCTTTCCAAGCGACTTTCTGTCTCCAAGCCGCTCACCGTTTTGTGAAAAAAATTCAACGCATTGAGGAGCAATGAGCTCTTGTAGTGTCCAGCCTCGAGTGAACCACCGACTATTCCGCAGTTGGGAGTCTCTGTCGTCCTCTCTCATAGGAGTCGAGACATCCGCAAGGAAAACATAGCATTTGACGGCATTCTGATACCATCGAAACATGGAGTTGATACTCTCAGTAAGCTCGGCGGCATTTGTCTTATTGATGCAACAGGTGTCTATCCAGCAGTAGCCCAACCCGTCTTTCTTAGCTTGGACTGTGCAGAAATGGAGCTTGTCGAAGCCAGCCTTGCCACTTCTAGTGCCATTCAAGATATCTTCATACGTAACTTCATCGCGGTCAGGTCCCCAGGTGTGTGAGAGTATGGCGTAGCGAGGAATCTCATCTTCAGCGAACTCGGTCAGGCTAAAGCCGCGGTCATCGTCGAATTGTAAAAGACGCATTGTTGCACCAGCTTTGAGAAGGCATGGGCTTCATAAGAACGATTATTTTGAGCCATGAACCCGATGAAAATCGAACGAAAAATGAACAAATGGAGATATTCATGACATGGAGGTTAGGGGTGTCTTAGGACTTGTTGCGCTGAAGGCGGGCAGTGAGGGATGCGGAGTGGCACAGCCACACCAGTCCGAAACATGCATGGCCAGCTGAGGCTGCGGACTCGGAGCAAACTGGCAGATGGTAATCAGGCTGTCAGAGACCAACACTTGGCTAGCCAAGAAGGGATGAGGAATAGGATTGCTTAAACGATATCACTGTGATCTCTGGTGGAAGAGTTGTGAAGTTCGCTGTTTTTTCTATTTGCTGGGGCATCACTAAGTTTTATGCTCAGCAATGTTAGAAGCATGCAATGATCCCACCGAATCCTCTAGCGCCTTATGGCCTCAGGCATGAAATCTCTGATACAGGCTAAGGGTTAGAGCCTCGTCGCCGGACCTTCAAGGCTATTATCCCTGCTGGGAACCATAACGGACTTGTTTCCTCCACGCAGGGACATTCTTGTTGAAATTTGCTTTCCCAGGTACGTTAGTTTGCCAAGGCCACTTGGAGGATTAGAGAGTCTAGCTCGGCAGTGCTAGTTAATTTAAAAATACTTATGTAAATTTTTTTTTATAACTGTGTGACTAGCCGAAAGCGTAATACTTGATTAGTTTGTAACTACTGACCTGTATGGTGGAATTATTTTATATTGCTTCTAACACCACATATACTTAAGAGAATGGCTCTGTAGTATTATAACGGGATTATATGGGCTATATTAGTTGTTTTTACAACTTTTTAGAAAGAAAAGACGATTATGGTGGCATTATAGGCTGGATTTATTGTTCTAGCATTTAAGATGAACTCTAAGCACTCCTTAGGGATTAGCTAACCAGCAGCCAACCCTTTTGTAATATTTAAAGGAGAATAGTTCTAGGTAGTAAAGAGTGACAGGAAAGCGCATTTCATATAGAACTACAAAAATTATAAGGTATGTGCGGGCTCTAGGTTGGTATAAACTCAAAGTACCTTAGACTCGTTCCTGCACGGTGAGTGTTTCATCATGCAGGGGGGGAGGTTACTTGGCGGAGATGGAAGCAATCCGCTTATGCCACCTCAACCCAACCTGCGGCTGCTTGTCCGTTCACTAGGTTCTTTCCATTAACACATCCTGTTCTGCTGCACCTCTAAGGCCATACTCCTATTTCGATACCTGCACCGAAGGCAGTAAAAGCTAAACAAAGATAAAAAGTCGCGCAACAACCAATAATGGCTCCTTCAGTTAATATGGAATGCTATAGTCCTAGCCTTCCGGTCGAAATCTGGGACATGATTGTGAACGAGACTAATCAGGCAACAAGGAAGCAGCTCCGCCTCTCGAACAAATACTTTTACAGAATTTCTTCACCGCACTGCTTTAAAACGGTCCGGTTCGAGTTAGCGGAAGACGGCTTCAACAACCTGCTCGATATCGCTTTGCACGAAGAGCTTCGAAAACATGTTAAGAAGTTGGTCCTCCGGAGGAGTCGAGGATTGCGGGCCTTTGGCGACTTCGAGGAATGGGAGGACAGTATTAGTCGAAATTGGGATTCAGATTCGGATTCGGATTCGGATTTTGATTCGGCCTCCGACACAGACGGTGAAGACGGTAACGATGATGACATTATGTCGCAACAGCATTGGTCGGCTTTATCGATCAATGAAAAGCATGCGCTCTACGATGAATACGAGGTCGACCGTCTCAAGGCACGAGCACAAGTACGCAACTTAACCAACCACCTGTACTTCCGCACTTTAGGCTGCAGGCAAGAGACAGATTTGGTCCACCCAGCAAGAACAGCAGTAGTGGCGACGCTGGATTCCGCTCTTAAGCAATTCGACGATGCGGTAGCAAGGTTAACAAACCTTACGACCTTTGTACACGACCCTGCCTTTTTCTACAGTCGCTGGGGCACCCGCTGGCGCCGTCTGCGCATCAGTCCTGATGGGATCATCCTCTATACCGACTACGACGAGGATGAAGACGTAGACGCTCTGCAGCTCTCATACGTCCTTCGATCCCTTGGATGGGCTAACTACTTTAATCGCAATCTCCGCTCGCTCAGCCTCTACGTCGGCGGTCCGGCATTTTGGGGCGCGGAGCGCCTGCGGCGCCTCTGGGACGGCCACGAGGATGAGACGATGCGAAGCCTACGATACCTTAATAGAAGTGCAGCGGAAGCAGAGGAGGATGCATACTTCGGTGATAATGGCGGAACACGCCTCCTGAGGGAGCGCCACCTCAGGCAGTTGTTCATAATGGAACACGCCTTCGTCTACCTTACACACCTCGACTGCGCCGTTAGCGAAGATGATGAAGATGGCAGCCTCGTTACTACAGCAGGGCCTCTCTTTGAGTTTCTCCGGCGGGGCGAAAGCCTAGAGCGCGTGCGCTTAGCCTTCGGTAGGCTGGTGGACAGTTTCCTTCAGCCTGGGGTGAACCAGCCAGGAGATGGGCCGGGTGAGCTACTTGCCCAACTTACTCGCCACGTTCCCTGGCCGAGGATCCGGGAGCTTGAGCTTGAGCTCGTCACAGATGAGCGCATCCTCGTCGGCTTCTTATCGACGCTCGCTCCGACGCTGCGTCGGCTTGCATTGTCGCGCGTTACACTTGTTCCCTCCGGGGGTACTTGGGAGTTTACTCTAAGACAAATTGTGGGTGCGCTTCAGCTCGATAGCCTGGAACTCTTGGTGCTGTGTGACTCTACTATGGGTGAACGGGTTATCCTCGATCCGGAAGCGCAGGTCTGGCGCTCTTGGGACGCTAAAAGTGTCTGTTATGGCCATTACAAGAGTGCTGTCGTCAACTATTTCCTTAGCGGTACGGGCAAGCAGCCCCTATTAGAACCGGCTGCCTTCCTACGAGATCATATTCCAAAGTGTGAGCGGGGTAAGGCGAACTTCTTGCAGGCGCAGTCGGCGCACCTCGCCTCGAAGAACAAGAGGATAATGGACGTAAAGTAAGCTGACCAGAAAACGCGATGACGGCAGTGCCAACCTAACGTTGAAATTTTGGAATTAATTGCAATGGAAGGAGGCTGAAGAGCTGGGGGAATAAGCACCTTGGTCGAGCAGCTTAGCTGCAAACAATGTAATTTAAGGATTAGCAGCCTCGGAAATAACGACCGTTATATAATGAGCTAACTAGGAGAGGTGAACAATTAGCTTGACAGCCTGAGAGATTAAAACGAAATTCATATTTTCAAGAGAGGGAGCGATGAAGAGGTCGGAAAAGGAAGTTTGTAGGTTGAACTTTGATTGGGCTTTTCGTTTCGCAACTTTTATGCCTGGTCGCTTTGCTTGTTCCGAGTTAAATCGGAGTTGGTTGATGAACGTTCGTATAAAGTAGCTTGGCGGGAATTCGCCTTTGTTTGTCCACGTTTAATACCTTTGAAATGTGCTGGGGACTTCTTTGCTGGCGGAGGGTATAATTTGCCCTTAAATTGGAGTTACCTCTGGGTAGAATGTGAAAGAGGGGGAGGCTCACAAGAGTTTCTGGGCCTGGAGGCCACGAAGGCTCATCTGTAGATGTAAAAGTATAAAATCGGCCATTGCGATACACTACAAAATAAGTATCTGCCTTATAGTCGCGCCATAGCTCGCTGAATTTATTGCCGAGGGTTTTAATTCGCTTTCGAAACTTCTCGTTTGCTGCTCGCCCCAGCTTTGGTGTAAGAATCCGTACTTGCTGTTTTGAAGACATAGCTGTTATGCTGGATAATTAGCAGCCTGATAACTTGATACTATTTTGTTGCGTACAAGAGGCCTAAATTGCAGAATGCGCGGGTTAGGGATTTGGTCGTTTGGCTCCTGTTTTGGGTGCTAAGGCAATATATTGCGGCGTGTTGGAGGCGTATTGAAAGTATTGATTGTATTGAAGAATGGATGGTTAAAGTTTTATCTATTCAGACCGGAATTCTACAGAGTTTATATATTCGATTTCCTCGCATTCCTTCCCATTATTATTATTCCTTGATATTGTTTTTAACCCGGCCTTACGGAATGCTCTGCTTGCGGCATATTATACTTGTTTTGCTTTGTTTTAGAACGTGCTTTGTTCCGTACAGGGCGTTCCGCTTTTAGAAACGTGTTTATTTTTTATATACAAAGATTTCTTTATTTACAAAGGTACTAAGGAAGAATATATTGCTTACTTTGTATAGTATGCTTATATATTTTACATTGGGGACAGTTCCTAAATCTGGTTCCTGTTTTCGGGGTCCTTATTTTCAAGTAACATTAATTAGCGCGCCCAGTAACTGGTCGTAGGAGGATTAGTTGTAGCTCGCCAATATTACTGGCTTAATAGCCGATACTAAGCCCTACGCCCAATATTTGCCAGTACACTCGGTCGTTGACAGTTGCAGTACCTCTGCCATTTTTAATACACTGCGGTGACGCATTGGACACCTCACACCTAGGCAGGAGGAAGGCCGAGCGAATCTTCTTTCGTGACCAACACCGGATCTAACAACTGCGTCTTTCTACAAAGCATCTTCGACGTTGCCGATCGGACAAGCAGCACGCGGGCGCAATCGGCATCCCTTGGAAACATATACCCTGGACACAGAATCGAAACATCGGCCAAACACCTTGGCACCAAATACTGCTCAATGTCACCGCCGGCGGAGCCTGTGTGATGGTTCGTGGACCACTCACTCTCGCCTCTGATGCAGCTTCCAGTTAGAACGCCTTAATACTCAGAAAAGGAGGTCCTTCGTCTCCGGACAAGCATGCAAATTGACCAGTTCTAGGATTGATGGATCAACCTAGCTCGATGGATCAACCTAGCTTTCAGCTGGACCGAGCGTCTCCAGTCTTCATGAATTGCTGATGTTAAAGGGGCATGTCGGCCTACAGGATGATCAAAAGCTGAAGATGCACCAGACGGCTTCTCAAAGGACAGAGTTCGAGTGGTCCATCCAGCTATTATTCCTCAAACTTCTAGAGCTCTCGTGGATCACCCCTTCCGAAGACTACTTTGTAACCAGCCCTCCAGAGTCTGTCAAAGTCGTAAAGTATTATGATTTGCAAATCCGTGCAACTTTTGAACTCTGAGGGCGGAGGGCATCATGGGATATACCTCCGTTTCTCCGAACTGAAGCGTATTTTTCCTTGCCCCCACTTCTCCGCATTATCACTGTTGAATAGATTTCCGACGGAAATCTTATCTCATGTATTTTAATGGTACTTCCCTCATCGGCCTCCTATTTAATCTTTAATTTGAACTCGATTTCTGAAATATCTCTCACTAAAGAACAATATTTGGCGTCATTACTTAATCCCTCTTAACCCTAGGTCAAAATGGAAACAGCGACAACATCCGCAGAGGTGCCCGGAGATACGCACACACCTACACAAAGGTCAATTTCAAATGGACGAAAACGAATGCGTACAACAGATGGTCAGTCGCTTGAGGAGATATCCAGTCGGCTTGAACGGAAACGGCAGTCTGATCGTCGCTCGCAGCGTGCTATGCGCGAAAAAAACAAGCAGCGAATCGCAGAGCTAGAGAGTGCACTCCAGGCTTTACTTACAACAAACGTCAATCGGCAATTAAAAGAAAAGATCCAGGAAAATCAGGCTTTGAAAGAACGAGTCGCACAGCTCCAGCGTCGATTAGACCGGATAGGACGTTTGTGTTTTGAAGGTAGCGAGGGCCAGGAGAGCAGTCAAGACAGGCTCTGGGAATCGCCTGTGGATGCACAATCACCAAAGTCGGCCGGGACCTCGGATGAATTTTGCCTTAGCTCCACAGCCCACACCAAATCTATATCTCATGAGGTCCCTAGATGTCAGCCTTTAGCTGGAGATAATCCTTCCCGTGATTTTCCACCTATGAATAAGCCGGAGGATACGATGCTTCCGGATCAACATAACCATCAAACCGGACCATTGCCGCCAGAGCCTCAAGATAGCATGTCTTTCAATAGCCAGCAATTGTGGTCTTTAATCGAACTAGAAACGGACTGCGATACCTTTAGTTCCCCGCGCATCTCTTCAATTGGCCGAGAGAATAACCAAAATTTCCAAAGCATGTCAACCCTTGACAACAATCAAAACACGCAGCTAGGCTCCAGCTTCCAGCTCATGGCCACCTCCTTCCAAAACTCCCATAGATCAATACCCACAACTAGCCTCAACTTGTTGGAGCTCTTCGATTTCGATAACCCCAGCGCCTCATCTCTTTCCGACCCAAACGATCAAATTAGTCTGGGTTTCACACCCACTTTCAACCATTTCACCATTCCGATCCCCTCAAAGGCATCGAAAGGTTCCTTGGCCTTGGAAAGCGCCGTCCCCACTCTAGCCGCCGTCCCGCAAGGAATGGGCTACGGCATCATCACCTTTGAGCGCTGGCTCCTCAACACAATCGAGAAATACCAAAACCTGCCCAAAGACGCTTTAGACGCCATATTACCTTCTGTACCGTGCATGGGTCCGATCTTTTCGTCCAGTGACTGCACCAGGACGCTGGCGAAGGCGTTGGTGGATATTTGCCGCTTAGGCGCTCCCGGGATGGAGCTTACTAGTTTTATGGGAATGTATTGGTGTCAGCATTTATTGCTCCGAGTATGTCCTGTCCTCCTTCGCACATTTTTTTTACTACTTTTCTTTAGAAGGCTGACGCTAGGCGCTCTGCCATATGCAGTACTACCTCCGCCCATTACAAGAGGAACTTGAATTTATCCAAATGCCTCAGTACATGCTGCCGACCAGCTTAAATATGACAGCCGATACTCCCTCCTGGCTGCATTTCCTTCCCTGGTAAGCCATACATTTATCTTCCACCCCCTCATCCACCCCCAGAAACCATACGGGCACTAACACGTCCCCCGAGGCCCCACCTTCGCGAACTCCTCCTGTCGCAGCCCTCGCGCCACTATGACCCTGAGCTCGACCAACTACTCTCCAGGCATCTCAGTCTATGCTGGCCCTTCGATCTTAACGACGCTGTGGTGTTTGACCAGGCTCCGGATCTCCTGAATCTGGTACCAGGCAACCTCGGCTACGCGTCTGTAGCTACTGTACCCGCCACCGGAGCGCCCAGCTGCTGCAAATGCTCGGCACCGAGGCTCACGACGCGATTTAAGTCGCAACTGGCTCACATTGAGAACTGGACGCTGAAACCTGCGGCTGGACACCATGCGCTGAGGAAGTATCCCGAGTTTGTGTCTGTGATGCGGTGAACTTGGGATTTTAATTTCCGTAGGTACAAGCTTGAATTGAATTTTTAAGATTACACCGTGGAGCAGCTATTGGAACTTGTGGTGTTGGCGTTGCAAATATCTATCCGCACGACATATATGTAGAGCTGTTGAAAACATGCTCGTTCGCATGAAGCATCTGAACCATCGGACCCGCCCGCGGAAGGCCCCCGAGGATGAGGTCTCAAACAGGAAAAAGTTTGATGGGGTATTCGAGTATGCGACCGCCTCCGTCGAACCCGTCGCAACTGCGAGGTTGTATATTTCAAGGATTATCGACACATCTCAGAGCCTCCGCCGAGCCGTCGCATCCAACTGGTACACGGCTTTCATGTTAGTAAAGACAATGCCGAAACCGGAGAAGTGTCAAACTTGTCATCTTGCACGTATTATCTTTCTTCGATCTGAGCCGCGAACTTTGATGCGTTAAAACACGTTTCCGTTAGGGTTCCGGTGCACGCGGTCTCGATCGGTCTGGTGGAGGTCAGCGGCCGCAGACCGTGAGGCATGAGTCCAATAGAAGCACCGCCGCCGAACGCGACATCGTGGCCTCTTTCGAGAATGATAGAGTCGATACCGGCGCGTGTAGAGAATGCGCCATGATCAGCCCGGATACGCTGGCGCTGACAATGATGACCTTGGACAGTCGCTTCGATTCTGGAAACGATATGATGGGCCAGTAACGAGTTTCTGGAGTCTGCGTACAATCGAGAGATATCTAGAGCAGGAATATCATCTTTTATAGCAAGCCCATTGGTTACAAGGCTGCAATTGCATTGTGGGTGCTCTCTGGCTGAGGATGTGCGCAGCATCAGTTTTCTGACTCAGGAACCAGGATGTCAGTCGGGAGGGTGAGTGCGTCTGTACCTGGATGGCTTCAATTCACCACTAGGAATATACGGATAATGGGGTAGGGGATGCCGGGAACTTGTGGCGTGACTCCACTCATTATCTCGTGGCTATGTCAGGGATCGAGCTTAAGTTTTCGGAACGTGCTGTTCAACAAGATATTGAAGGTAGCGCACGTGATTCACCGGTCGTTTGAGTTAGTGGATGCTGCGCTAACTTTATCGTGCTCAGCCTCACTATCTAGCCTAACGGAGCGTCTGAAGAAGAGTTCAAGTTTCTCCACTCGTCATATTGGCTTCGATATCATGCAGGAATATTGTTATTCTCAACTTTCGCTGCCTACCAACATTCGCCTACTCCGACTGCTACCATACGATGAGGACGCAGAGAACTTACGATGCGAACTCTTCGAGTTTCGCTTACAAACCTCGGATAAACCATCCTATCCTTACGAAGCACTATCGTACGTTTGGGGCAGCGAACACAAACCTCAATCCATTATTGTCGATAACCAGAACTTGAATGTCACGCAAAATCTCTACGTGGCGCTTCTACATCTCCGAGACCATGGCTGTTCTCGAACCATCTGGGTAGATGCTATTTGCATAGATCAAGCAAATGAGCGGGAAAAAGAAAATCAGATCCCGTTAATGGCAGAGATCTACGCAAAAGCACACCGTGTGGTTGTTTGGCTTGGGGAGGCTGAAGACGATAGCGACCGAGCGCTTGAGGCGATACGTCTCGCAGGCGAGAGCTCTGCAAGGTCATCAAACACAGAATTAACCCGACAGGCGATTCTGCGACTACTTAAACGGCCGTGGTTTCGGCGAATCTGGGTGAGGAAGTAAAACTATATATATATATGTATATATATATTGGATTAACTAAATGCTGTTCTAGGTTTTGCAAGAAATGGCAGCCGCCCGGCATGTCCTGATCATGTGTGGTTCTACAGAGATCGACGGTCATGCTTTTTGCTTAGGTCTAGACTTTGTGGGCACAGCCATTGAAGATATTACGACTCAGGTCACCTTCTTAATCCGAGGAGCAGTCTTCCGGTCTAGGAATATATCGCGAAAGCAAGGGAGACTATCGCTAGATATATGCTCACTAAGTGAGCTATTTGATATGTACCATACCTACAAGGTCACAAAACTCCACGACAAGGTATATGCCCTGCTCGGTATGTGCTCAGACGATCTGGGCGCAGCTCGCCTAGAGCCTGATTACAGTCTTCCGTGGGGTGTGCTTATGCAACGCGTGGTCAAGTTCATTCTCAGTGATCATGTCTCTGTTGATACCTGGAACGAAAAGGAGACGGCGATTATTAAAAGCAAGGGCTGTGTGATTGGCAAGGTATCGAAGGTAGAAATCAACACTGGTCTAGGTGGTGGACAAAACGTGGAAGCCATTATCAATACATCATTGGGATTTATACGTGGGAACGCTTGCTGGCTTCTACAATCCTCGGCCAAATCCATCCAAGCCGGGGACATTATTTGCCTCTTAAAAGGAGCCTCAAAGCCCACAATCATCCGATTACAAGAAGATCACTTCACAATTATTGTGATCGCAGCAGGACCTCCGAAGCACATACAGACCAAGAATAGAGATGTTAAGTGGTCGGAACTTACACAAACAGCATCCTTCATTCGCGATTTTCTTCTTGTTTGGGACTTGGAAACCTCTTTTCAGAATATCCAGGATCCCGGCAAATACGATGCATTAATTCGAGCGACTGATTTGCAGTCACAACGCGCGAAGTCAACATTGGGAAACAATATGGACAATTCTATCCGAACATGGAATATTTCACAGATTTTAGGAGACCTGAAAGCATTCAGGAAAGCAGAAGAAAAGAGACAAAACGCAATAGAGTTCTTTAATGTGGTGGTTAGGGAAGAGCACTCACATTCTCTAAAATGCCAATGCAGCCAGGTACCATTATTGTGGGCTGCAGAGACTGGAGATGATGCGGTAGTAGGCCTGTTACTTGCGAAGGAAGACGTTGATCCGGATTTAAAGGACTACTTCGGTCGGACGCCGCTGTCGCGGGCGGTCCAAGGCGGACACGAGGCCGTGGTTAAGCTGCTGCTCGAGACGGGCAAGGTTGACGCCGACTCGAAGGACCGCTATGGTGCGACGCCGCTATTGTGGGCGGCCAGGAACGGGAACGAAGCCGTGATCAAGCTGCTGCTCGAGACGGGCAAGGTCGACGCCGACTCGAAGGACTACTACGGTGCGACGCCGCTGTTGTGGGCGGCCAGGAACGGGCACGAAGCCGTGGTCAAGCTGCTGCTCGAGACGGGCAAGGTCGACGCCGACTCG